>BQNB010015411.1:54806-69485 GCA_026074375.1 Tanacetum coccineum
TATGTATCTAGGTTTAAGGAACAAGTACCGCCTTAATCTTAAAAATGATATGCCACCTCGAGATAAGTAATCATTGCACTAAATAAACAAACCAACGTTCTGATTAGATTAGTAATGGTTAATACAGTTTTCTTATATTTGGCTAGACCGCTCTTTTATCTTTTGTTAATTTGCTTGCATATGTTTTAGTGTCTTAAGTTGATTTTAGTCGCTACAAAACCCGTGCCAGTCTCTCAAGCTGAAAAACCCCCCTTATCCGTTAGATTTAGGATTAACATAGGTTTAGCATAGGTTTAACATTGAATAGAATTAACTTAATTTAGATAACCAAAATATTAATAAACTGAAAGATTGTTTCTCGCTCTTAGTGATCGAAACCCTACTTACCACAAAACTACAACCGATTGGGTACATTGCCCGTTAAAGTGTTGTTTTTGGTTAAGTCGGCAAAATATAAATTTAAAACTTGAAACATAAATTACAACCACACAACGACACAATCAAGTTTTTGGCGCCGCTGCCGGGGAGTGAAAATTTAATCTTAATTTTTATTTGATATTTTGGTTTTTAACATTAGATTAGATCCAACCCTTAGGATTAGTGTAATTTAGATTAGTGTATAATTATGTGTATTTGTCTTTAATTGTTTGCTTGTATTGTTTGTTAGTTTAATTGTTTGTATGTTTAATTGTTTTCTCTAATACACTGTTCTGGTCGATAAACCGATACGGCGTATCCACTTTCATTGGATATGGCGTATTCAACCTTCTTATCCAATACAACGTATTCGTTCAAAAGATTAATACGGTGTATTCAGATCCATTGAATACGACGTATTGATTATCTGATACAGTAACAGAACTTGTTTTTTGCAATTGATTTTCGTATATCTGTGTTTTCTTTCTCTTGAGCCTATGCTACTGATTGTTTGTCCCTTGTTTCAGGTAGTGCATAACAAGGAGTTCAACTAAGGAACTATTTACGCCGTTCAAGGAACCAAAACAAGAATTTCGATCATCTAGGAAGCTTCTCAAGATACTAAGTCTTGACAAATCAAGATCACCTGAATTCAATTAATTTATTGATTTAGAAGAATATTCTGAGGAAGAAGTTGCGGAAACAATGGCGGTAACCATGGAACAGTACATGAGCAAAACTCGAGCTAACTATGGATCGGGAATTTCTAGGCCTAAAATAGACGACAAAGAAAGCTTTGAATTAAAAGGCCAATTTCTCAAGGAACTACGTGACAACACCTTCAGCGGTTTAGATCATGAAGATGCGAACGAACATATTATGATAGTTCTTAAGATTTTCGATTTATTCCATATCCCTAATATAACTCAAGACCAGGTGATGCTTAGAGCCTTCCCTATGTTCTTAACTAGAGCCGCGAGTCGTTGGCTAAGAAACAAACCATCTGGTTCAATCACAACTTGGGAAGATCTTAAGATAAAGTTTCTAAGCAAATGTTGCCCACCTGCTCGTACTGCAAAGAAAATGGAGGAGATCAATAACTTTCAGCAAGAACCAGATGAAACCCTTTACCAAGCATGAGAGCAATTTAAAGAACTCTTGATGACGTGTCCTCAACACTATTTAACGGAGATGCAGGAGGTAATCTTGTCTTATAATGGATTGGATGTCCAAACTAGACAGATTCTTGATTCAAAAGGTGCAATACCGTCTAAGACTGTTGCCGATGCAAAAGTAGCCATCCAAGAAATGGCTGAATACTCTCAAAAATGGCACAATGGAACATCTAGGACAAGAAGTACTAAAACTTTTGATGGATTAGCAGCCATATAAGTACAACTTAATAATCTTGAAAGAGAAATTAAGAAGGTGAATGAGAAGGTTTATACTGCTCAAGTAGGATGTAAACAATGTAAAGGGCCCTACTACAATAAATATTGCCCACTCAAAGAAGAAGATAAAACCCTCGAAGAAGCTTACTACACTCAATTTGGTAGACCTTTCCAAGGAGTGGGATATAGAGCAGTAGCTCCAGGATTCTACCAGAGGAACAATGCAAACCTTCATACCAAGAACGAAGGCAATCTATGGAAGAAACCCTCAGCAAGTTTGTGAGTGAATCAGCGAAGAGACATGAAGAAAACCCTAACATGATTAAAGAAATCCGAGCTTTGACTGATGCGGCCATGCAAAACCAAGGAGCTTCGATTAAAACTTAGGAGATTCAAATCAGGAAAATAAGCAAGGTACTACATGAAAGAGAATTTGGAAGCCTACCTAGCTCTACTGAAGCCAACCCGAGAGATCATGTCAAATCAATTTCGACCACTGCTGAAGCTGATTCAAACTCGATATGCCGTATTGGATCACCCCAATACGCCGTATCCACTCCACATAACAGAAGATTCATGTTCAAGTCAAGACAAAAGACAATCTCATTTCCAAGTCGTTTGAATGATTACTACTATGAGGAAAAGAAGCGATCGTTATAATACCCCCAAAATATCAACAACAACGCATCGGAATACCACTTGGGGTGCTACTTCGTAGCTCATACACACAAGTTACAGAAAACGACCTCAAAAGAGACGTTTTGATAAAATGTCACATTCGATTTAATAAAATATCAGAGTTAGACAGGTCCCAATAATTTCCTTTTAAGAAAAGTTACAAGCATTCAAACATGACTCAATTATATAATTACCGAGTCCTTAATGTGTTGATATCCGCGCATCCAAATGCTCCCAATGCTCAGTTAGCAAAATAATAACATGAGAAAATACATGCAAAAACGTCAACAATAATGTTGGTGAATTCATAGGTTTAAGTAAAAAAAACAGTATTGAAATAAATCAAGTAATATTTCAGTAAGAAAAGTGGCTTACAACATTTAGAAGAATTGTTATCGAAATCCAAGTAGTAATTTAATAAATCAAGTATGCTTAGTAGTGGACCACAAGGTATAAGATTAGTCAACGACAATGCAACGAATGCAGTGTCAAGTAACAAAATTATCACATTGAGCTCGTGACAACCGATCGACACCTTAACAAGATTTTTGCCCCAATATAGTAGGGGTACTGCTAATAACCCCAAGGATACTCAAATGTTAGTGCGTCACATGGTTATCTAAAAAACCATAAGTCCGGAAAAGTAGCGACGGGATTGTCAGTCCCGATAGATCTATCCACAACATTCGCGCTCACTACAATAGCAACTGACGGTTCATGATAAATAGGGGACTTAAGTAGCAGATAAAGGACTTAGGCAATAATATTCAGGCAATAATCTGGATAGCATACAATTTGAAAAGCACTTGCGTCCAAAGTAAAACAAGTAATGTGTTCAAAACTCATGGTTTTCATATATAGGAATGTAATTGGATCTCAATGATGTAGTAAACAAATCAAGCGTTAAATCAGTTCTTAAGAAACAACCATGTATCTACACATGTTTTAGAAGTCATGTAGTAAGCAAGTTAAACTTTAGTAAAATAGTCACGTAACGCTTAAGAAGTAGAAAATAAAAAAAAAAAAAACAAATCATAAGTTTACATGTAAAACGAGCATGTATTCTCACCCCGAAAACAGTTTATGAAAACCATTAAAAGAGAAAAGGTAGGGCTATGAACTCACCGTGGATACGAGTAGTGATCAAGAAATCTAAACAAGAAGACGAGTGTCAACAATCAACCGCGACCTAATAGTGGCGCGTGATTAAAATTCATACTTATAATGTAATGTAACTTAATATAAAAGAATCAATTACTTATTTATACATTGGCATGTAATATTATCATATGTTTAAGAATCCATGTACTAGAGTCACTTAAAGTACCACTTCCATATTTTCTGAAATTCTATCGGTTTTTACTAGTCGTTAACCACACTTTAAGGAGATACCAATCGGTCGATAAGACGTTCTCCTTCTATATCTACCCACATATACATGTTATTAAACCTCAGTAGCTTTCCTCAAAATCATAGCCAATTCTAACCATTTTTCAAAAATGCGCTAACGCAACGTACCCCAAAATAAGGTCTGCTGAACTTTGCAAAAGTTGGACACTATTAGACACATCTAACCTTTCCAGAAAAATCAGGAAAAATTCAAGAAGGTCACACACATATTGTGAAGATGCTACAGTACGAATTTCGATCGAAAAATTTTATGTTTTGACCCGCCTGAACAACATCTTTACAATCGAATTTAGGGACAGCAAAACAAGTTTTGACACTTAATCTAGTTAACCCAATTCGGACCACTTTTAAGCATTGAAATCGATGAGGCTAGTTCGTTAGAAGTAGTACTCGAAGAGCACTTAATCATAGGGTCCTGCAAATCTAGTAAAAGACTATTGGCATGATCAAGTTACACTACTTGCAAAATGGACTAAAATTCTGCACAAAAACAACGTGTGCAGGGTTTTGCCGAAACAATTTCCTAATTTCAAATCGCTATAACTTTCTTGTTTTTAAGAGTTGGAAGCTCAAATTTTTACCATACGATCATTATAACAACCACCACCACACTAATCTCTTAAATCTCAGTTTACAACAACACTCATCTCGCTAATTTAGGCCTAAACTTTCTGGTCTAATTAAGGGTTATAAAATCCTATCAAATCTTCAAACTTTCACCTCAAAATGCTTCCATATAATCTCAAACTACCCTAATACATTATTAACTATAACTAATTTTTCTAACACATAAGAATCATAACTTCTAATTATTTCATGGATTCTCAAACATAAATCAAACCTACATGCAAGTATATATAAGATTAAACAATACAAAAAGAATAGTTAGAAGCTTACAACGCGAAATCAAGAGAAGGAAAATCAATTCTATCAAACCCTTGAGGGATTGATGTTTGGCCGACCACAAGGAGGGACAAAGGAGACCCAAAAACTTTAATCTTCTACACCAAACTTGTTTAAAACACTAATAATCAACCTCTTGTTACTCAATTATGCGGTTAATTTGATCAAAAACTAAAATCACCAAAATCTTTAAAATAAAAAACTTGAGAAAAACCAATCGCATGTGGGTTAATCTTCAAAGGGATGATGGGACTTTATGTAGGAGTGATGTAGGGAATTGTTTTGGATGTGATGGGAAGAAAATTTAGTGATGATCTTGATGGTGGTTGATGTTGTTCGACGAACACAGTGAGAGAAGGAAGAGGGGAGTCAAATTTTTTGTCTGTGTGTGTGTTGGATCCGGTTATAAAATAAAAGAATGGGCTTTTATAAAAAAAAATTATCAAAGTATACATGGGCTTGGGTTTATAAAGAAAAATATTAGGGAGTGTTTGGTTTTTGGTTTTGTTGTTGGAAATACAAATATAAGGGTGTGTTTGGTTTAGGATTTAGTAGGAGTAAAATATAATAAGGGGGTGTTTGGTTTCTAGTTTTGATGGAGCCTAAAACAAATTAAAGGGGTGTTTGGTTTATATATGTTATAAGGAAGAGTTTATCATTAACTACCATAGATAAAAAAATATAGTTTTATTTTTATTTTTCTAAAAACATTATATACCACAATATTTGTTTTTAAAACACGAAGTTAAGATATAAAAAAATTGTATGTTAAAATAAAAACTCCCCCCCCCCCCCCCCCCCCCCCCCCCCCCCCCCCCCCCCCTCTATTTTGACGCGGTTTTGGCCAAATGCGGATAAAAGTCAAAAAATATTAAAATGAAAAATAAATAAACTCTCGAAGCTAAAATATATGGGAATTGTTGATTTCTCAAACGTTTAAAATGATAATATCTAAAGTCTGATTCGAATTTGACTAGGAACGTGAAATTGCTGAATCGGGTAAAAGTAAAAATAAATTTTTTACTTAACAGTAAAAATAAGAATAAATTATAATAAATTTATTTACCTGAAAATACGAATTCTCACAGTCGATCCCCCTAAGAGAACTCTGGTCCCCAGAGTTCAACTGGCGGCTGCAGACGAGGTGAAGGCGAACAGATGCGGGTACTTATTCTTGAATTGATTCTCACGCTTCATGTGAACTCTGGTCCTTGACATGAGTTTCAACGAAAATTAAATGAACAATAGTTAAAGCATCAAATATATGCAATGAACATGAGAGACAGATAGAATGTCGTGAGAATCCTTAAAAGGAAGGATAAAATACATGACTCAAAGAAAAACCCATTGAAAACGAATAGTTTTGAAAAGTCGTCAATTCTTGGAAACGGTTAGTGGTTCATTACGATTAGCTTATCAAGTTCGCAGAGGTCGATATACATTCGAAAAAAATCCATATAACAAATTATGAGTCAAAAGAAGTTCATAGCCCAAGAATGATTCGTACGGACGAACGCACGCTATGTCGAAATTTTTAAAAAAAAAAACATAAGCCCACTCATTTACAATTTCGTCACCTTACATAATCAAGAGGCATCCCAATCATGTAATGTGATGAACTCTGAACTTATGGTTTGGCGGTTTATAATTTCATTATTCAATACTGAAGAAGCGTCCTAATTCATTTCAATAAGATGATTATAAATCATCCTACTTAAGTATGGCCGACACAAAACAAAATATCAAAACAATGTTACAATAAGTAAAAAGGAGTGTCTACTTGACGGTATGATTCTTCAAAATCATAAGAAGTAACAAGAAGAGTAATAAGATGTTAGTCAATCGCATTCCAAAGGTATGTGCAAAGACAACACGATCCGAGGTGACAAGCTAAACTCCGTACTCCTTCAATTGGAAGATTTCAAAACAATTGAATTACAAACACATCATAGCGATTCAAAAGCATAAGAGAGTGTTCGGACTCGGAGTCGAACAAGAAAATAATAGTGGAATGACAAAGTACCACGATGTCATATATCAAAAGGGAATAAAATAAAGTCGCGTTAATGTTTCGGAGATCACCGCATCGCTCATAAAATATCAAAGAAAAAGAACTTATTAAGACTTACACATAGTATCTTAACACATATGTAGGTAAATTATCATACATAAAATTTCTGCCTTTGCAATTTCGACTTAATGGACTATATTTCAAATCGTATAGGTATAAATGAACGGTTTTCGCTTTAAACAAGAAAAAAAAAAAAAAAAAATGATGTTTAGGCACTCTAGTTTACTGAGATTACAAGATAAATACTCAAAGTGTTAAGATCCTAAGTGAAGTTATCATTTTACCATCATGTGCCAAATCTGAGATTTATAATTTCCTTATTCAAATGAAGAGGCGTCCCAATTCATTTCAATAAGATAATTATAAATTAGCCTACCTAAGCATTGTCGCAACAAAACATGAGATCAAAACCATGTTACGTTGAGAAGGAGTCTCCTTGGCGGCATGTTTCTTCAAAATCATAAGAAGTAACGAGAAGAATAATGATACATTAGTCAATCGCGTTCCAAAGGTAAGTGTCAAAAGACGGCACGATCCGAAGTGACAAGTTAAAGTCGTGCTACCATCAACTGGAATACTTCAAAATGATGGATTACAAAACCACATATGCGATTCAAAAGCATAAGAAGAGTGTTCAAACTCAGAGTCGAATGGTATAATAATCAGTAGAATTGACAAACTACGCAGAATTTCAATATCATCATAAGGAAATAAAGTAAAGTCACGAAAAAGTTTGAAGTTAATCGTAAGAGATCATAAAGAAAGTAGCTCATATGTATAGTTATCCTTATTTAATACTAGTATCAATGCTCAAGGGTGTAAATGAGAAATCAGGAAGTACACGATAATTGAAGTGGTCAATATTTATAAAACGGGCCGATATAAGGTAATAGTACGACATCGTAAGATACACGTGAGAGGGCAAAATCATAGCCAAGTGTTAAATACTCATTATCTATGTAAATAGTAGTAGGGATACAAAAGAGAGCTTATAAGGGATCCAGAAGAGCAGCGCGCAGAGGCGGATATTCCGGGGACAACAGTGAAAGATTCTTTCGAATTTTCAAAAAATGGTTATAGTTTTAGGTTTTTGAAAATGACCAAGTTCTCTATACCAGTGCTCCTGATACCACTCTATAACCCCCCCAAAATCACAAAGCAGCGGAATACCTCTCCGGGGTGCAACTTCATATCATAAAGAAAAGTTAACGAGAAAATGAACTCTAAAGAGAGACCGATGTGAAAATCAACTATTAACATCCATAATTTTTATAGAATATCAGAGTTACAACAGGTCCCATTTGAAATGTAATAGAAAACATTTTCAAAACATTTGTCGAATGATACTCAAATTATAAAGCCGTTAAAAATATTTATATCCACGCAACTCGAATGCTCCTAATGCTCAGCTAGAAATATAATAACCTGAGAAAATACATGCAAAAACGTCAACAATAACGTGGTGAATCATAGGTTACGTCAAAAGGCAGTAATGGAAATAATTATAGTAATATTTTAGTAGAAAAGTACGATATAATATTTCAAAGTATTTTTTTCTGAATCTAAGTAGTGAGTCAATAAATTCAAGTAATGTTATTGAATCAAACAGTTTATTGGACTATACAAGAATAGTGATTAGAAGACTACGAAACAAATTCAGTAGTCCAAAACATGTTTTATTGCACTAAGCTCATGACCCCAAAACCTTAACTAGTTTTGTGCCCCAGAGAAATATAGGATGCTTGCCACAATCCTAACTGACCCACAAAGTTCAATCACCCATGGTCAACATGTGACCAAATATTCAAGGTAGGGGATTGACAGTCCATAAGATCTATCCATAATACTCGCGCTTGCTACATAGCAATTAAACGTTCATGATTGGTAGAGACTTAATGGCAAAAAGCGATACTTCGGCAATAATAATTAGGCAATATCTGAAAACAAACAGTTTGTGAAAAAAACCCTATGTGGCCAAATCAAAACAAATAAAGTTTCAAAACTCACGGGTTTTCATATAAATAGGTATCCAATGGTCTGCAACTCATGTAGTAAGCAATCAAAGCTTTAGTAATGTTCATAGTAATCAACCATGTATTAAAAGTCATGTAGTAAGCAAGTAAAAGCTTTAGTAAAATAGTCATGTAACGCTTAAGTAGTAGAAATCAATAACTTTACTTGGTAAAACGAGCATGTATTCTCACCCCGAAAACAGTTTATGAACTCACCGAGAAGCAATGAAGTAGTAAGTACCGAAGTTAGATCGATAAATGCAAAAGTCAACCAAGAGCTTCAAAACGTCAAGTATGCCTAATTATCACATAGAAAGAATGGTGACTTAGTACGGTAAACCACAACTCACACAATGACAATACGCAAAAGATACAAGAGAATCATTGTGACATGGTATGGCATTTCCTACCCATTTAACCAAGTGAGATTTATCCAAACATCCCTTTAGGACCTGAACTAATTTACCTTCAAGTATAAACCCACTTATACCACTTATTTGCCCATTTTATAAAATATGTTATACTCGTTAAACCGTTTAAACCAATTCGACACTATGAAATTCTGCACTTATGCCGACTTAATGGACTTGTATCTCAAAATCCGTAATAGGTATAAACAAACGGTTTTTGCCTTAATCAAGCTTAATGAACCTGGTTTACTGATGTTATCAATCAAACACTCCAATGTATCCAGAGCCTAAGTGAAATGACTAATTTACCCCTAAGTACATAATCTAAATTTTGGAAACAATTTCCCGCTTCACCATTTAATCATATCTCACAATCCGTAACTAGTTAGAATCCCATTCAAAATATCAAGTTTAAGTCTATCAATTATCTACAACTTTTAGTTTTATAAAAACAGTACCTAGGTTCATAATTTTTAAGATATATTCGTTTGAAAATCTGGATACAATTTCTAGTTAGTTTCGCCATTTTGATCGTAGCTCATTCATCCGGAATGGTTATGGCTTTATCCAAAGAACAACATGGTCCTCATATGTTGTAACATTCACCCATGTAAAAACCCAGTAGTCTCTAGTTCAAAAATTATCCATTTTAGGTCGAACAATCTGCCTAGCAAATTATGGGTACACACTAAGTTTGTTTCCATAGTTTTGGTCGTATCTCGACCATCCGAAAGAGTTGGGGCTCCATCCAACTCACCACTAGGACCTGAGATATCACCTTAATCATTTAAGTAAGTAACCAGTAGTCTCTAGTTCAAAAATTGTCCAGTTTAGGTCAATAATCTGTCTAGTAAATTCTAGGTTCGTTTTTAAGACTAGCTCGCTAATTTAGACGTATCTCATTCATCTGGAGAAGATACGGATCCATCCAATTCATCATATGGACCTGAGATTACAATCTATCCATTTATGTAAAGATACAGAAGGATTTAAGCTAAAAGTTTCCCATTAAAACACAAACTATCTGCTGGTCACCTATTTGGACGAGTTTCACTAATTTGGGCGTAACTAACTCATCCGAAGGAGTTATGGCTCCATCCAAAGCAACGCATACACCTTGTATGTTGATGTACCCAACAAACTACTAAAGTCACAGACATCAGGCCAAAAATTATTTGATATCACACCAACAACCTGCTGGTTACAAACTACCCTATCAATCTATTTTAAAATCCAACCAACACCATTTTAATTCCTCTAAACCCCTATACAAAGCCATACTTAGTTATTTAACACAATTTTAAACACAAATACTCATGAATTTCCAAAATCAAGGATTTAAGACTCACTTGATAGAGATCGATACAAGAGAATTGAAACACGAACACACCCACTTTACTCGAAAGTTCTAAAAGTAGAAGTAAGTGACCATACAAAGTCAACAATTATATGAATTAATTTTATATACATAGATAACGGTGGTCTCGAAGATAAGCGTAAGAAATCGAGAAGAGAGTAGCTCAAATATGTATAGGTATACTTATATAATACCAATATTGATACTCGAGGGAGTAAATGAGAAATCAGGAAGTACGTGAAAATCGGAGTGGTCAATATTTATATAACTGGCCGATATAAGATAATCATAAGATAGACGTAAGAGAGCGAAATCATAGCCAAGCATTAAATGTTCATTATTAATGTAGTGAAAAATACAAGATAACAAATTGAATATGTTGATTCCAATGAATACTAGAAAAAATCTTCCAACTATCGTTGATTCAAAAGAATACCGACAATTAGGCAAACTTCAACAATCATTGATTCATACGAATACCGATTATTGTAACTTTCCATTTTCTTAAACCACATCAATTATCGATGTAAAACTTTTAGAGAAACGCAGCGGAATACCACTTGGGGTGCTACTTCATGTATAAAGTACAAGTTACAGAAAACGACTCTAAGTGAGACGTTTTGAAAAAGTCAACCATTCGATAATTTTTATAAATATCAGAGTTACTACAAAGGTCACATTTGTTTATATACGATAGCAGAAAAAATTTTTAAAAAATTTGTCGAATGGTACTAAAATTCATAAAGACTTCAAAAATTTAATCCGGCGCGATCGGAATGCTCCAGATGCCTCTAGCTAGTCCAATATAATAACATTCTGAGATATACATGCTAAAATTCAAACAATACAATATATGGTGAATTCATAGGTTTAAGTAAAATAGCAGTATTCTAATAAACTCAAGTTAATATTTGAGCAGAAATAAGTTGCGTTACAATATTTTCAAAGTATTATTTTCGAAAATCTATTTAAGTGATTCAATTAAATCTCAAAAATGTTCAGTAGTGGTCGCCACAAGGTTTATGAGTCAGCCAACGACAGTGCAACGAATACAATGTCAAGTAAATAAGTATTATCGCTTTGTGTCGTTGACACCGATACCCATTATACACATTCATATATATTTTTCTATGAGCACAAATAAGAATTTGCCCCATGTTATGTATCTTTGCCTCATACTAATTACCATTCTCACACTACACATGTCCCAGTTTTGATGGGTGTTCCCGACAATGGTATGCATCCCTGAGACGGAGCAGGGTTATCTACCAATCCTTAGATGCTATATTTTATGTCAAGCCGGCTACCCATCAATAGGTAGTTAAACGGTTCACGAAAATTTGGGTCTTTTGGCATTTGACTACTCTATTTTCAATTCAATAATTCACAATAACGGGTCAAGCATACCCTTCAAGCACTTGTGTCCAATTTAAAACAAGTAATGTATTCAAAACTCACGGTTTTGTAAATAGATATTCAATGATTTCAAATCATGTAGCAAGCAAGTAAAAACTTTAGTAAAACCGTTCATGTAACGCTTATGTGGTAGAAATCAAAAAGTTTACTTAGTAAAACGAGCATGTATTCTCACCCCGAAATAGTTTATGAAACCATTAAAAGAGAAAAGGTGGGGCTATGAACCCACTTTGCGAAATCAAAAGAAATGAGCGCAAACACGGATCAACAATAAAAATTAGGAAACTCCTCGAACGAGATGATAAACAATGGGCAAATGACGACACGCCTCAACCACAACCTATAATAGTGTTCCGCGTATTAATAAGCTATACTTATTAAGAAAATGCATATAATGCATAAATATAGTAAATATATGTATATTCTGACATGTCTCAAATCTTGTATCGTAGAATCCATGAGTGCCCCAAACATACTTATTTATACCCACTAAAATGATCCAACTTAAGTTTAACTTTATTTTAACCCATTCCGATTAATATGTAATTTTAATAAAAATTACCCATTTTGACCTGTTATCAAGAGTAAGACATTTAGACACGAACAAAAGTAAACGACTAACTTATTAGTTGTATATTCAGTTTTACTTATTATATTTTACGCCAAATCGTTTGGTAAAACACTAGTCGGCTAATCTTAAAAATTTCGCCGTGTTGACTTTTTAGTATAATTTTTCTTAAGTCTGACCCGTCCAAACGACCCGCTAAATTACGTTTCATGACTCGGACTCTAAAGCAATTTGATGTAAAACGACATTTCGGACAACTTTTCAGTTTTATTCGAGACCCGAAACCCAACAGAAATGACGATATTGCCCCTGCAAGTTTCTGCAGAAAACTTTATTTTTCGTAAAATAATATAGTACTTAATCCTAAGCTTTTTGACCCGTTAATGTGTGTTTTTAGGCTTAGATATCCTCGCGAAAAGGTAAAACGGCATTTTAAACAACTTTTTAGATATACCCGAGACCCAAAACTTGACAGAAAATGACGAAAATGCCCTTTACGATTCTGCAGCAAACTAATTTTTAACTAAGAGTTGATTGGAACTTTTATAGTCTTTCAAAATTTCAAATGACCGCCAAACGTTCGTTTTTAAGAGTTACGGGACGTACGACCTATCGTACGACCTAAAATCGGTTTTAAAATTTTTAACTTTGCTGAAAACGGACCTAAAGTTTTGGGTCTAAATGAGTGTCTTTCAACTCCTTCAAAACACCAATATTTCGCATCACAAACAACCCCAACGTACTCAAACTATCCTAATAACCATGCTAATCATCTAAAACTAACAATCTAACTCATATAATTCACATGCACTAAAATACCATGGATTCTCAATACAAGATCAATACATGCATAGAACATATAATTAAATCAATGTAAGAAGGGTAGAAAAATACTTACAAATACACACGAATGCAAGGGAAATCAAAACAATCAAACCCCTTTTGGGTTTGTTTCTTGGCCGAATACCAAAAACCAAGTCACAACTTGATTTTATTACTCCAATCTTTGTTTACACACTCAATTTTAAACCCTTGTTACTACAATTACCCTCAATTAGATCAAAACCCTTAGAAACCAAAAACTAAAAATTCAAGAATCTTGTAAAAACTTGTGCATGTAGGTTTTTTTTGTCAAAGGATGATGGGGTTTAGTTTAGGATTGATTTGGAATTAAATGGGGTTGATTTTAAGAAGTTTGATGATGGTTTTGATGATTTTGGGTGATGGTGTCGTCGGTCACTGAGAGGGAAGGGAGGGAGAGACATGAATTTTTTATTAACTGTGTTTGTGTGTTTTTTTTATAAAGGGAGTTGGGTTATATATGGGTTAAGTTTATAAAAATAAAAATATAATTAGAGGGTGTTTGGTTTGTCTCTTTGTAGGAGCTAATAAAACATAAGAGGTGTTTGGTTTTTAGTTTAGTAGGAGCTAATTAAAAGAAAAAAGGGTGTTTGGTTTACATGTTATGTTTATAAATTATTTTTTTTATTTTTTTTTTCTAAAACATTTATACCACAATATTTGTTTTAAAACACTTAGTTAAAATATTAAAAATTATAAAAACACTATTTTGACGCGGTTTCCGTCAAACGCGGATAAAAGTCGAAAAGTATTAAAATGAAAATTAAATAAGCTCTCGAAGCTAAAATATGGAATTATTGATTTCTCAAACGTTAAAATGGATAACTATTCAAGGCACGATTCGTAACTAGCTAAAACGACGATTTTTGTTAAAACGGATAAAAATAAAAATAATAAATTCCATACAAATTAGAAATAGAATTTATAGCTCGGTTTAAATATTAATCTTAAATTCAGAAATGTTACATTATCTACCCCTTAAAGGAGCGCCGTCCCGGTGCTCAATTCGCCTTGTTCGCCGTCTTCGGTTTACTTGTGAAAAGGTGAGGATATAAACAGGTCCTCGTCGAGGTTTCCAACGAAAATCGAATGAACTCAAATATATGCAATGAACATGAGCGAACGGATTAAATGTCGCGAGAATCCTTAAAAGGAAGGATAAAATACATGACTCGAAGAAAAAGC
>BQNB010015412.1:0-66905 GCA_026074375.1 Tanacetum coccineum
TAGGAAAGAAAACAGAATGAAGCCAATTGACATGATGAGTATCTTATCATAAAAATCCAAATTCTATTATGTAAACCCAAAAAATAGGCAGTGCATCCCACATCGACCAGAGTGAAATCTTTTGCTTGCTTTATAAGGCGGACAAGGGGCACCCATTCTTGTCCCTTCGGGGACATCCGATAAAATTGGAACGATACAGAGAAGATTAGCATGGCCCCTGCGCAAGGATGACACGCACAAATCGAGAAATGGTCCAAATTTTTTTCCTCGATTTTTGTCGCCACACTCACCGTTAATCGCCATCTTGGCTGCTGATTTTCATTTTCACCATCTTTTGCCCTGCTACAAAAAAAAGGGCAATGATTCAGTGTTGTACATCTGGTTAGACTCTTTGGGGACAACTACATACACACTCGGTTGGTTTGCTTATACTTATCGTCAATGTTCTTGATCACTTGCGTCTTTCTACAGATGGACAACTGGAACAGATTTAATTGTAACAGCGGGGTACATTGGTTGAAAATTGCTGCCACTTTTTCGAGCTGATGAGGTTGTTTGTAGCCGCTTATCCAGTTCGTGTAATGGCTTAACAGCGGGGTACATTGGATGGCACTTTCATGAAGGCTCCTTTCATGGTCGTAGACTAACATAAGCGGGAACGTATGCAAACAGTTGTAGTTATCATGTTGCTTATGCCACAGTCGTAGTTGAATCGACCGGTTCTTGGACATTGGTTCTTAAGGTGTCTTGGAGATGATCTACATTTTAAATATCAGCACAAAGCTCACTTTCATATCTGATAGGAAAAACACAAACATAGATGCAGAGTATATAAAAGCTAAAAAAATATAGTTCTGTAACAATTTAAACTGATTATGGTCAAAGATTAGTCTTGGTCTCAAATTCAATCTATATCGGAATATCCACAAAGGCACAAATATAATCGATATAGTTCTATAACAATTTAAACTGATTATGGTTAAATAGATGCAGAGTACATAAAAGCTAAAAAATGACTTCACGATGTCGGTCCAATGTCCTCTTGATCACGTGTGGTATCGTTAGTAGGACCATGAGCTACCACGTCAGCTTCTAGATCTTGTTGGTCAGGGGACGAGTCAGAAGCTTCGGAATTATCAGCTGCATCACCAGGGAGATATTCAGGAGACAGAAATATGATACGCTGAGGTTCTAAAACCTCAAATTCATGATCCGGCTTATGCTGCTGATTAAATCTTCCAGGGAGATTAGAGGAACTGTTGTAGCAATCTTCACATAGGTCAAAACCGATCTGCTCTAAGCAATCTTTGCATTTGTAACGCTTTCCGATGAGTGGATAAATCTGTAGGAAGAACCAATATTAACTAAAAAGTGAACTTTGAAACCTTATTTTGAATCCGATGTAAAGTTTGATGGAATTATCCTTAAAAACGAAGTTTTTGAATCAATTTAAAAAATCAATACTAGAGGTTAGAGAGGTTGTAATGTCGACCCATATACCTATGAATGGGTCTATCTGAGTTGTGTACTATCTCAAAAGGGTCGAACAACTCCAAAATATGTAAAAAAGAGAAGATTACCCCGCAACAGTCGCAACCAACTCCAAAATGAACCTTGAGGTCTGGGTGGAAGTAATCATTCATAGGTACAGATGAACATTGACCACCTTGCTGAACTTTTGTTGACCCTGGTATACAAGATTAGTCAATGATAAAGACAGCCATATACAATCTAAAGTAATCACAACAAACAGTACCTCTATCCATGATTGCGTTTGTTCATAGTAAAAGTATGTTATTTTATTTTGCGGTTACTCGAGGAGGCAAAATGGGAATGTTTCTATATACGTTGAGCTGATATGAAACATACAGTATATGGTTTGTGTGTTATAACTATAACAGAAATTATCTAATTCCAAATATTGCGATTTAGTTGGTTGTGTGGGTTAACAATACACCTTTCACGACTCGGGACTTGTTTGACCTATTTTCTTTTTAGCTAATATGACATTACCTATCTGACCCATTGGAGAGAAAACATAATCCGAATCGACCCATTCATATGTAGATTGGTCGTACCTGCTGATGAGGTTCCTTGCTCACGTGTTTTGAGCTTGTCGATAGCTTGTCTTCTCGCAGCATATTCTTCTGAAACATGCTGCTCCAAGAAACCTTCTAGAACCAGACAGACTTTTGGAAACCCCTTTGGATGCGAGCTTTGACACACCGGGCATCGACATGATTCATTGCATGAGTCGATAACACATGCTTCACAGAACACTGTTAAAAAATGTGAAAAAAAAAATGTTATTTTGTAGATTCATAGCATCCAAGAACAAGTATATTGTGACTGAATTTTTGAAGCATACCATGTCCACAGTTAAGTACAACAGGACGACAGAGAAGCTCTTTACATATTGCACAAAGTAAATCGCTGATATTCACGTGATCACTTCCACTTGAACAATTTTCGTTTACTTCCTTATTTTTAGTACAAATGTTATCAGGAGGAGGTTCTAATGATTCCCTAACTGCACAATCTTTACCATGTTCTTGACTGTCTGCTGGCATTTTTTCACTACAATGTGAAACGCCTAAATAATTTTCAAACTGCGGTGAGAAGGTTCCGCGGGACTTTTCCATCTCTGCGCAAAAAAGTGATAAGATTATGAACCGAACAATTAATAGATGCGGCATAATATACTGAAATGCAGGTCTGTCTACCACTATATAACATACCCGTCACTTGACTTTCCCTTCTTTGATAAACTTTGGGATACAATTTCTGTAGCACAGAGTGAAGCAGCCAGCATATACTAGGAAAATGATGATACGAATGTCGACAAACAGGGCATCGAGATTCCTGCCAAGTGTCCATAGCTTCATAGACACACCAAAAACATGAAATATGGCCACACGCTGCAAAATAGGAACAAAATAATCTAAAATATCGGCACATACGTAACGTTAAAGTTGTGGATTTTGAAATCTTTTCGTACCTAATACGACTGGCTTGTAAAGTAGATCCCTGAAAGATAAAAAGATTGTGCGAATCAAATTTCAAACCGAAACAGCAAATATAACTCAAATTAACTACTCATATTTGACCTTCCTCGCCACCTACTAAATATCACGTATCAATAAATAAACCAAAAACCTCTTGTAGAAAAGATATCTAATCAAATTCAGCCTTTATTACCTACTATGAGCCTCGTGATGCCAATAATTTAGTTTCTGTACCAAAAAAGCTCAACTTCATTCATTTGTTAAAACCAGTACTTTCTTAACAAAACCAACAATCGTTAAATTAGTTTTCAATGGAGTAAATAGCGTTTCGACTTCCATTCCACAAGTATGCTTAAATCGCCCAATAAATAACCGTTAAACGTTTTATACCAAACGCGTGACCAACTACTGTTTTGTAGATACTAAACTCGCTGATATCCGAACAGGACCAGGATGCGGAGTGACGCACACTTAGAATAAACTAAACAATACTACAAACACAATTTTCAGCATCCGGGTGCAATTAAGAAAAATTGAGGTTTTTAACAAAATTAACAATACGCAACAAAAATTCATAGGTGTCCTGTGACCCTCAGGACCCATCCTGGTTCCGTCATTGTATCCGAAGGCCTAGTTATCCATCAATCCTACTTAAACAATATGATTCCAACGATCCGATAAGTAGCTTCCTACCAAACACGGACCAACAATACAACTTTTCAACGTCTGAATCTAGTATGATTTTCTGACAACTTACAAAATATATCTTTTAATGACATAATCAAAAAATAAATAAAATGGGTAACCATTATTTCCGACCTTTTGGCAGACTAATCCACGGGGTTTAAAACCACCGACACAGAAACTCGGACATGGTAAACCCCTCCCTTTTCAGGGGTGTTGGTTTAAGCTTATTTGTGTGCGTATGAGTTTACTTGATTTCGGATTATTTTTCATAAGCTTAAATTTTCCGGAGACTTATGGGGTTATTTATATAAGCTTATTATTATTATTACTATTAGACTTGAGATCCAATGAGACGAAATCTTAAAATGAGAAGGATGAGAAATAACTATATCGACACACTAGAGATGCATCGATTTAAATCAGATGCACCATAATATATTTTTCTAGCAAAAAATTAGATGCACATGCATTTCATTAAGTTGTACGAATCCTATATACCTTTTTAGCAGGTCAAATCTGTTGCTAGTACTACTATGCTATAAGCTACTAGCAACAAATTTGACCCGCAAAGGATGAAATAAAGATACATCTAATTCAAGTTGATGTATCTCATATGATTATAGTTATTTCTCATCTTTCTCATTTTACGTTTTCTTCTCACCGGATCCCTACTCATTATTATTATTATTATTATTAAGAAAAATGATTGACTCTACCAGTTACCCATCCAATTAATGTTCTAAAATAAAATAAAGTTGATGAGGAGAATGAATGCAAGAAAGACTTACAAGCAAACACAACATGTGAACTCATCGGAATATTCTTCAACTTCCTTCTCATCGCTGTGGTCCGCAGCGACGACGGCGGCGAGGGGATGATCGTTCATTTTACGGCGTTGTAAAAGTAATGTAAAACTAGAATCGGTGTGTACGGAGGATATATGTGTCGGAATGTATTTTTGTAGGGTGCTACCTACCCCACCAAAAGTACCTGGTCATTTTGTCTCTCACTTACATCGCAACACAATCTTTTATCAGTTTATGTTTCGTATTTTTTGACAGTTTAATACTTTTGACTTGTTAAACTTTATAATTTTCGTTCCGTGCTTTCCGTTTCACAGTTTTGTAACGTAAACAAAATTATAAAAATATAAGAAAAATAAAAACCCGGAAAAACACAAGGGTACGAAGGGGGTACAAATGGCTTTCCAGGAGTACAAATAACCAACCCCATTTTTGTATACTTGTGTTTGTGATTGTGACGTGGAGGGGAGGCATCGGCAACAAAAGGATTTCTACAAAAATTCCTTATTGACATTTTCAAAGTCATTTTTGATTAACCACAATTTTAATTAACATATCATTTTGTAAATTTTTTTATGAAAATTCTTTTGTGGTTCTATAATTTCTCGGGAATCAATATTATAAGGTAGATTTTCATATTTCGGACACTAAATTTTATGCATTAAACTGTTGTATTGTGTATATATACTCTTTTAACCGGTTGTACATAACAGCGTGCATATCAAAACATAATGTGTTCAAAACCTCAAATCACACTTTGTATGTTTGGTAGAGGGAATCGGAAGAAGAAGATAAATGGAATTGATTTCATTTTCATTGTTTGGTTGATAGAGAAAGAAAAAAAGTTGAGATTTCAATTCCTTAAGGAGTTGAATCATTTGTAATTTTCATTTCTTCAATTCCATCGTAATTGGTTTGGCAACCATTTCACACTTGTGAAAATTAACTTGAGCCACAAAACAAAAAAGATTTATTTACGTTTTATTTATTTATTATTTATTGTTATTATAAATATTAAAATAATAATTATTATTATTTATTTATTTTATTGTTATTATTTATTGTTATTATAATTTTTTTATTTATTAATATTTATTATTATTATTATTATTAGTAGTATTATTATTTATTATTATTATTATTATTAGTAGTAGTATTATTATTTATTATTATTATTATTACTATTATTATTATTTTATTGTTTATTATTACTATTATTAGTAATATTTTATTATTTGTTAATATTATTATTATTATTACTATTATTATTTTATTGTTTATTATTACTATTATTAGTAATATTTTATTATTTGTTAATATTATTATTATTATTTATTATTGTTTTATTTTTTTTATAGTTTATTATTGTTATTATTATTTATTTATTTATTTATTATTATTAGTATTATTTATTATTATAATAATAATTTTGTTATTATTATTATTTATTTATTTTAAATCTTTTTAAAAGGAAAAAAAAGATGTGCGTGATTATTTTTTTTCAATTCTCTGACGCTATCAAACAGTGGAATTCAATAAATTTTCTCACTGGATTTCATTATTAAGAAATCATATTCTCCGCTTCATTTCTAATCTCTGAAATTCTCTCTACCAAACGTGCCCTTGCCCTTAAAGTATTATAATGGTTTTTCTAAGTGCTCTAGAGGCATAAGATAAGAAGGCAAAAAGGTAAAACAAAGTACTCAAAGACCCACAAAAAGGTACAAAAAAGTACTAAGTGACCTATGAATTTCATGGTTCCTAAGTACTTTTTTTTTACATTTCTATGGGTCTTTGCATTCTTATCTTGTGCCCCTAGGGCACAAGTTAGAAAAATCCATATTATAAACAGACAAGTTTAATATAGATTATAGATGAACAAAGTGCATCGTTTCTTGAAGAATTTCATATTAGCCGGTTTAATTACTTTTACTGTATGTTGTGAGTTTTAGTCCTCATAGTCTCGAAAACTCTCACATCTGGTCTTTTTCGTATCAACCGTTAGTTTTACCAATCGATCAGGGCACGTGCCACAAGTGTGATAGGCAAAAGCGTCATTTCATTTACTCCCGATAAGTTCCATCTATTCCCGCCTATACCTGCCAACTTGTGTTCCGAAGGAAAATTATAAGCAGGGACTAAATTTGCAAGTCGCAATCTTTTCATCTTTATCACCATTTAAGTGACTTGACTCAACTATTCATACCTTCCAAATTTCAGCCAATCTTGATTTAAGCCAATCATTATCCTCTTCATTTTCATGCTTACAAACCCTAAGAAACCAAATACTAAATCAAACCAAATCATATCAATGACTCGTAAAACATAATCTTCTACAAACATTGACGTTAAAATGGTAGAGTTAGTTAAAAATAAGTAAATATAGACTTAGTGCTTGAGAAAAAGTTTAAGGAGCTTTGCTTGGAAGTGATTGAGGTTCATAAACAGAAGGAAAAAGGAGATCGATGAGCTTAGAAAGTTTAGCGGTGACCCTGTGGCTTATGAAGCTGTGAGTATGTTGAAAAATGTGCAAAGACGTGATTGAGAGAAGGGTGCGCGCCTCCAAATCATGGTGGCTGAATCCCATCACATTATTCGTGAGAAGCACATGTTTGTTGACAAGATGGATTTAGGGATAATATGTTAGGTTTATGTGTAGCCGTGTAGGACATGGTTTTTAGTTGTTTTGTGGGGTGTAACTTTTTGTGTATGACGTTTCCCAGTTAATGAATTCAGTTTTATGGTTGAAGTTTTATGTTCCTATGTTTTACATATGGATATAATGTTTTTATGTTGCCAATGAATACAAAGGTTTATTTTTCCTTGTTTTCAAACACCCAATTGTGATCATACCTTGTCAACTGCTTATAACATTGTGATCATATTTTCTTGATCATTCATTTTTTTCATCGTTATTCATAAAGGGGTGTTTGGAAACATTGTAATCATTCTGTATCCCATGTTTGACTTTTGGATGTTCATGGTTCTGCATAATCTACTATTTGTGTTAATGTATTACGTTAGTCCCCCGTTTGATTCAGACGCATTCCGGGGGCAGCCCTCTGAGGAACTTTTGCCTCAAATCCATCAAGAGCTCGAATGTAGAATGGAGGAAATGGGCATTGACCTCCCCTCGGGGATCAGTGTGGAATACTTCACTTACCACGTGCTTCTTGGCGAGGATGAGGTAGGGGTGCTAGACCCGACATTTCTCACCGAGGTGCTTGCTGATTTACAACAACCTGGCCACTGCAAAACCATGTAATATTCCAAAGTTGTTATTTTGTTCATTCTTCCAAAAAGACCTCCATACCAAACAATGTCTCAGATCAGAACAAATATGCAAAGAAAAAGTCAGAAAATTCAAACTTTAGTTTCATTACTAATAGGGTACAAAAGATCTACTGTTACGAAAAGTACTACCATCCACTTCCATAAACTACTAACATCCAAATACATAAACTTCTAGCATACCAAAAGATCAGTTGTATGAACATCAACTTTCATACAACTATTTGATCAACAACTATTTCAGGTTTGATCAAATGCCACAAAAGGTTAAACATCTATTGTTTTATCACATAGTACATATATTCTACATATCCATCATTTACTAGTGTTAGATAAAGTAGTTAACAACGCTGTCACTTCTTCATTTTGTGTTTCTTAACTCGATTTGCACCTCTTCCTCGTTTTTCAAGTGTCATTTTCCCCTTTTTTGTCATCACTTGTAATTTCTCCTACACCATATGTGGGGTTTCTTATTCCAAACGTCTTATTTCCAATACAAGCCTAAGTATGAATAGCTGCAAGGCCTAATATGCAATTCTTTATTGGATGAAGCTTTTAGCAAGGATTTTTTTGACTTAAAACCTTCTGAGCTGGAACATGATGATGTTTGGATCTAGAACCTTTTTTAGCTTTAACATGGTCATCATAACTTGAATCAGAACTTGAATCAAAGCTTGTAGAATCACTGTGTCACACCCGTCTTAGGTGGAAACACGAGGTGTAACGGACATGATCGTCATAACACATTGATATAAGACAATAGAGAATTCACTAAATGAAAGATTAGCATAAATGTGTCATGACGACTCCCGATACAAGTGGAGACTTGTATCGTGGATAGTTAATACCACGACAACATAGCCACATAGTCATAATAATCTCACAACCCGGGACAAGTACAAATAAAGTCAAATAGACAACAAAACATAAAGATAGTAATGCAAGAATACAAGGGATAAGTAACCCAATAGGGTTACATCCTAAATTTCTCTAAACAATGCGAGTAGGCTCTAATCCTCCTTAGGCACAATAATTTGATTACCTAAAGATGAATACTTGAAAACGTCAACATAATGTTGGTGAGCTCGTAGTTTTAAGTAAAAGACACATTTGTTGTGCATAGTGGTTAAGTAGGACAATAGCGAGAAGATATGCATATACGACATTTAGTACTATCACACAATAACAATCACATAATAACAAATCACATAATAGAACTCAACAACGTTGGGTGCATCTTCCCAAAGGTATACTTTTTTTTAACGGCGATTTTATTAACGAGGCTAGCAAGAAGCTAAAACTCAAGCGACAAAACAATTACATAAGGGAAGTCAAAGGGCTTTTAAGCCAACCTACCCAATCTAGATTTCTCCTAGCTCTAGCATTACACCATACATAAGAATGATAAATAATAAGATCAAAGATAGACGCCTTTTTTGTAACATTGAACGAGAAAATCAACTTGTTTCAATAATTCCAAATAATCCACCACGAGACGAAGATCGTACCTTCCAAGTAGATATAGTGGGTGTCTCTTCCCAAGATAGTTTACTTCTCGCAATTTGGATACACAATCACACATATAGCAATATAAACACACATATTGTCCAAGTAATAAAATAGTGTAACACAACACAAAACATTTATAAATCATTTGAGTATCCTAGGAAAACATAAGTAAAAATGGGCTACGAAGACTCACCTTAAGCGAAGCGGTGAATCGAAATAAATCAACAAGTGAAAGATGAGCTCGGATGTCCTAACGTGACCTAGTTGGAATATAGTGTGCTTTAAGTGCAAGCCAACAATAGCGAAAAGATGCATATGCAATTTTATAAAGTTCTCATCACCCCGAATATGTTTGCGTTTAGTATATAAGTCAAAATGCTATCTCGTAAAAGTTATATAGTTTCTATTAAGTTCGACGCTACAACAAAAGTTGCTATTTTTACCATTTATTAGAATTCCAGCACATTATCCGTTTTCTAAATATTTTTGTATAATTTATATCTCACCTAAAACATGCTATGTATCCTACCAAAAGTCTAGTTACCAAATTTATTTGTTATTATATTCATTACTATTATATTTTACATCACCGACCTTAATAAATTCTATTTCGCTTACTTAATGCTGCAATACTTTTGAAAGTTTTCGACGCACATATAAAACATATAAGTGATACTATAATATTTGTTAAGGATTTTATAGCTCATTCGGACTCGAAAACGCCCAAAAACCTCATTTTACGTTCCAAACAGCTCACTTTTAATAGCCAAATTTACGCAGAAAGTTTATAAAACTTCTAGATTTTAGTTCGCCTTTACAAGAGAGTAACTCCTTCGTTATAAGGATTCACGGAATGATCAAAAGCTACGTTTCAAGGAAAAATCACGTTCTACAAGTGTTCTCGTATAAGTTTTACTCGACTCGGACTCGAAATGAGTCAAAAACATGAAAACGTAAACTGGACAGATTGTGTTAAAAACATTTTTTAGCTGGAAAAATTACTAGTTTTTACGCAAATTTCATTTGGTCATAACTTACTCGTTTTAAGTCCGTTTTAGCGATCTTTATATCAACGCGTTCGTATTTAAGTATACTAACATATTTTTAACGTTTCGACTACTCAAAGCAAATTTTACCACTCGTGTTACCCAATGACATTTTCGGACAACAAGTATATTATACCAAAACTACGCTATATTTTTAGCCGCAAACATCACAACTTCATTTCTAGCCTAAATTCCTTCCACCGATTTATACCAACACTCAAACAACTTCAACACTACCTATCACTTCCACCGATTGTTACAATAACACTAAAACCTACTTTTAACACATAAAATCATATAAAAGTACAATAATATTATGGACAATTTCATCCATATCCTTAAAAAAAATTAATATTACGTCAATATCCTTGCAATTTTGAATATTACGTTAATATCCTTCAAAATACTCATGTACACCCTAATAACTATTTTAATTATATATAGATCAATCTAATTTAGAGAACTTTCATTTAAATGTGAGTTAATATGTACTATTACCCTTATACCCTTCTCCCCAAATCAAATTAAAATACTTTGTATCCAGTCAATCATATCTTCATATCATCGGTTTATTATTTGAATATGCATATTAATATTTCTTGGTGTAGATGAGATTCTACAAACCCACTCCACAAATACATTTCCATTCACTTATTAATTAAAAGCTCACATGTCCCCTCAATTTCCCCCATGTGCTTTCCCAGACAAATCAATAAACACATCGAAACCTTTTATGTATGTTGTACGTGTATATATTCTCGTGAATTTAGGAATGGTAATGGGGCGGGTTTGGGGCGGGGCAATCACCTTCCATCCCCAAACCCGATTAACAAACCACGCCTCAAACCCGCCCTGATCCTTAATGGGGATCTTATCGGGGCGCTCCATTGGGGCGAGATGCTCCCCCAAACCCGCTCCGATCCCCGTTGGAGATCTTATCGGGGCGACTTTACGAGCACATTGCTTCACCAAATACACATTGTTCTCCGTTTATTATTATTTTTACGTCATATTTTTTACAAATGTGATTACATGCAATAATATGAATAATCAAGAACCCACTAATAATATAATAATTAGTAGCGTTCATAAGTTTTCAAGAAATTATACATAAATAATTATAACCACGTTAAAAAAATCAAAACTTCTTTTAAAAACATTACACAAAAAAGTTTTTATTAATCACAACTTGCAATCTTGCAAAGATATAATACTACAAAAATTTGATAATATTGGTTTATTACGTAAATACTAACATAACAATATATGAAAATAATATATCGATATGTATTTATAGTTTCGGGGCGGGGGGGGGGGGGGATGTTATGCCCCGAACCCAATAAGAATCCTTGTTAATGGCCCAAAACCCGCCCCGTAACCCGATAAGCATGCCCCGCCCCGCCCCAAAAACTTCGGGTTTTGGATTTCCCTATTGGGTTCGGGTTTTTTTGCCATCCCTACGTGAATAGAAGGAGCTCCAACATAAGGAATACTATATTTTTAAAACCATTGTTCAACACAATGACAAGCAGTCTATCAAATTTTATTAAGGATTCACTCACAATGTCAAGTTTGAGCGTGATTCAATATTAATGTAATATTTTGATGAAAAAGGGGTTAAACGGTAACATTACTTATTATCAGCCATTTATATTTGAGTTTTAAGTATTGAAAAGATTTAGTTATATTTAAAATGGTTCTTTGGTACACATGAGTATTTTTAAGGTTTTGAATATTGAAGTAAAATTAAAATTTACAAAGATATTAATGTAATATTCAATATTTTTAAAGATATAGATGAAATTCTTTCAAATATAATACTCAAGTAAATAAATAAATTAAATTATGAGCATGACAGTTGCTACACATTGTTGGACAAATACCATGAATGACATCTCTGCGTTTAAACTGACCTTTTTGAGTTGTTTTTGAGGGTAGTTTTTTGTTTTTGACTTTGTAATCATAGAATGTTGGTTATCGTCGCTAATGATTATGATTTCTGCAAAATAGAAATGATGGGTAATTTTTTTTATGATATATTACCATCAAACCTAAAACTTTACAAGGTATACAGGGATCAATGTTATTCAAGTGTAGAACATTCAATCCAATTACTGGGATACAATGTTACATAATGGCTTCCATTCTTCCAGAAAGGTTCTACTGCCAGTAAGGTAGCGAATAAGAAGGTAGTTCTTTCGAAAACTTCACATATAATACCTGTCATGAGTATTTAGTAGTTCATGCTATTATATGCTTGCAAAGACTAGTTTACTGCATTATGAATTTATGATTGTTAAACAATGAGATGTTTCTCCTGTCTTTAATGTTTTTTTATTCGCAAGAATTTAATTGCAACTTATTACTGCAATTTGGTTGTTTTTTTTGGATTGTTCAAGGAATATATGTATTTGCTTAATTATTCATGTAATGGGTTCATAAGGTTCTTTTTGTCGCAAAGATGGACAAACACATACCCCTTGCCCCGGATATAACATTGTCTCCGTTGAGATATGAACTAACAACTTATCGGTCGTTGGATCATAAGTACTAAGGTGTCTTAAAACGCGGGTTTAAGGCATGATTATGATATGTTGGATCATAAGTACTAGGGTGTCTTAAAACGCGGGTTTAAGGCATGATTTAACCATATTTTCTGGTACTGGATGAAAATTTCATGATGGCTCCTTTTCATGGACATATATTTACATCTGCGGGGCGTATGCAAAAACAATTTGTATTTATCTTGTTGCTTTAATGCCACCAGTTGATAGTTATTCGACCCGTTCTTGGGACATTGGTTCTTATTTCTTAAGGCGTTTGGAGATGATTAAATTTAATTATCAGCACAAGCTCACTTTCATTTATATCTGATAGGAAAAAACATAGTTGCAGAGTATATTAAAGACTAAAAAATATCAGTTCTAACAATTTTATAATGATTATGGTCAAGATTAGTCATTGGTATAAATCAATTTATACCAGAATATCCAACCAAGGCCAATATAATCGATATAGTTCTTTAACAATTTAAATGATTATGGTTAATAGATGAGACTATTTTAAAGCTAAAAAATGACTTCACGATGGCGGCTCAATGTCCTCTGTTCACGTGTGGTATCGTTAGTAGGACCATTGAGCTATCCACGTCAGCTTCTGTCTTGTTGGTCAAGCGGAAGGAGTCAGGATGAGGCTACCACATCAGCTTCTAAGTTCTGTTGGTCAGGGAAGAGTCAGGAGCTTAGGAATATACAATTGCTTCACCATGGAAGAAAAATTCTGGAGAACAACAATATAATACGCTGAGATTCTAAAACCTCAAATCATGATCGGCTTATGTGCTGATTAAATCTTCCTGGATGATTTGTGGAACTGTTGTAGCATCTTCACATAGGTCGAAACCCACATCTGCTCCCTAAGCTATCTTTGCATTTGTAACGCTTTCAGATGTGTGGATAAAATCTCGTAGAAGAACCAATATTAACTAAAAATAGGGAAGACTTTGATGAATTATTTTGTATTCGATGTATATGTTTGATGGAATTATCCTCTTAAATCAAAGTATATGATCTCATTTTAAAGATCAATATTAGAGGTTTAGAGGTTTGCATTCAATGTCGACCCATATACCTATGAATGGGTCAATGTGAGTTATGTACTATCTTAAAAGGGTCGAACAAGAAAGATACTAGAGGGGTATGGGCGAAATGAGCTAAAAGTCAACCAAAAATATATTTTTAAATACTAACACAAAAATATTCCCAACTCTTTCTTGATAAATTTCCGGACTCACCCTTTTTTCCCACCTTTAAAAATTAGTACTAATTCAAAATTTTCATAAGTGAGGAGAACATTTTATTGTGTGCGGTTTGTATGATAAAGAGTGTGCCTTTTGTTCAACAGCTGTTTACAGATTTTGAAGGTGTATACAAAATATGCAAGAAGAGAAGATTACCCAGCAAAAAACAGTGAAACCAACTCCAAAATGAGCCTTGACGTCTGGGCATAAGTAATCAATCATAGGTACAGATGAACATTGACCACCTTGCTGAACTTTTGTCGACCCTGGTATACAAAATTAGTCAATGATAAAGACATGCCTATACAATCACAACGAACGTCTGGCATGAAAACATAAAATTTTTGATTACACTTATACGAGAATGACAACTTGTTCATATTAAAAGTATGTTATTTTTTATTTTGCGGTTATTAAAGGAGGCCAAATGGGCGTGTCAGGCGGTTTGGGTAAACAAGTCAAAATGGGCAAGTTTCTATATACGTTGAGCTGATATGAAACATACAGCTTGTTAGAAGTTACATAATATTGGGTCGTATCGTACCTGCTGATGAGGTTCCTTGCTCACGTGTTTTGAGCTTGTCAATAGCTTGTCTTCTTGCAGCATATTCTTCTGAAACATGCTGCTCCAAGAAACCTTCTAGAACCAAACAGACTTTTGGAAACCCCTTTGGATGCGAGCTTTGACACACCCGAGGCCTCGACATGATTTCATGGCCTCTGAATCATAACACATGAATCACAGGATACACTGTTAAAAAATGTGAAAAGATTTGTTATTTTGTAGATACATAGCAACCCGGAAAAACTATATTATGACTGAACTTTTGAAGCATACCATGTCCACAGTTGAGTACAACAGGACGACAGAGAAGCTCTTTACATATTGCACAAAGTAAATCGGTGATATTCACCTGCTTGTAACAATCCTCCTTGTGATCACTTCCACTTGAACAATTTTCGTTTACTTCCTTATTTTTAGTACAAATGTTATCAGGAGGAGGTTCTAATGATTCGCTAACTGCACAATCTTTACCATGTTCTTGACCGTATGCTAGCGTTTTTTCACTCAATGTGAAACGACCTAATAATTTTCTACTGCGGTGAGAGGTTCCACCAGGGACTTTTCCTATCTCTGCTCAAAAAGATAGGATCGTAAACTGAACAATTAATAGATGCGGCATAATATACTGATATGCAGGTCTGTCTACCACTATATAACATACCCGTCACTTGACTTTCCCTTGTTTGATAAACTTTGGGATACAATTTCAGAAGCACAGAGTGAAGCAGCCAGCATATACTGGGAAAATGATGATACGAATATCGACAAACAGGGCATCGAGATTCCTGCCAAAAGTCCATAGCTTCAAAGACACACCAAAAACATGAAATATGGCCACACGCTGCAAAACGGATACAAAAAATCTATAAATATAGGCTTATATGTAGCTTTAAACTTGTGAGTTTCGAAATCTTTTCGTACCTAATACAACTGGCTTGTAGATTATATCCCTGCAAGATAAAAAAAGATTATGCACGAGTGACGTTATAAAATAGCAAAAATAATCAATTTTTTATAGAAAGGCAACATATATTAAGAGAACAAAAAACCAACAAGATACAAAAGAAATGGCAAAAATAATCGAATTAACTACACATCAAGTTATAAATAAGGGAACTTGTTATAAAAATTAAATTATAATTACAATGAGATATGGTGTGATTAGACAATGATATTTGAAAGGCTGTAAGATATCAATAACTTCAAACCCTAGTGACGTCAACTTTTTTCCGTTTGGCCTAAAAAAATTCAGACTTGGTTCATTCATTGAAGCGACTAAAAATAAGCACATAACTTTATCTACATCTTGCTTAGCAAAACCACCAACATTAGTTAAACAAGGTTCAATGGTGTACGTTTTTAAGGTCAACAATGTACTTGACTTGCGTGGCACAAATCGCCCATTAAGACCCTGTAACCTTTACTTTAAACGTGTCATCCAACCAATGTTTTTCTAGATACATCTCAATGATAATGGGTATGTTTGATCAAAAGCGTTTAGGAGCGTTTTGAAGCAAGTAGTGGTTAGCGTTTTGCACAAAATGCTTGTTTGGAAACAAGCAACTAACATTCCTATTTTCTCTAAAGCTTCGAATCCAAATGCTATTCTTATAGTAGCATTTCGGAGCAACTTCTAGCTCGTTTCACTTGTCTACTCTCTGTTACCTACTAGGTCACACATTTTTAAAGTGACAACCAACCACAAACCCGTTTGCCACTAGGTCACCCTTTTGCATTTCCGTTTAATTTCGGATTATTTTTCATAAGCTTAAATTTTCCGGCTTATAACGAGACTTATGGGCTTATTATTATTAATACTATAAAGTCTCGAAATAAGCCGAAAAATTAAAGCCTTACGAAAAATAATCCGAAATTAAATAAAGCTCGCAAGTACCACTGTATTAGTGGGCCAAAAACTCAGAAATAATGGTTACCCACATATTTTAAATAGTAAAAGTAAAATCTAAGTTTGTTATAAATTATGAGATAATAAAATGAAATAAAGTTGATGATGAGAATGAATGCACGACTTACAAGCAAACACAACATGTGAAGTCATCGGAATATTCCTCAACTTCGTCATCGGCGGCGGCAAGGGAATGATGGTTCATTACGATGACGATGGACGCTGTTATGGAATTCATTATTTGTATAAGAGAAACTCTTTACCTTTACCTTCATTTCTAGAGCTCATAAATTGGACAGAACATATTTCGGTTTCATTTTTTTTTAATCGGTTTTCGGTTACGGTCAGGTTTTTTCAGGATCTTAAAAAAAACCCTACTGATTATGCTTTGTTGGACCGGATCGGACCGGACTAACCCGTACCGGACATGGCCATTTCGATCCAATCTTCGGTCCAGCGTTTTGGACAAATTCGGTTTCAGTCCGGTCCGGTTTTCGGAACGTGATCACCCTTAGTTATTCCTGCATATACTTTTACTAGTTTTAATGTCCGTGCATCGACGGGGTTTAGACCCATTATGTTTTTTTTTAATAAATGTATGGTTTTTATTTTTATTTTGTTTTATAAGTTATGTTATAAAGTATTATCGAAATCATATGAAGAGAATAGATGTGACAACCATGACTTGAGCATGGGAGTGTTTAAGTAGTGCGTTTAGGGCGTGCAAGTGAGAGTGAAATTCTGCTTAAAACCAGAAAGTTTAAAGAGTAGCATTGAGTATAAATGGCATATGTAAGAGTGGGTAAAGGTTTTAAATAAGAATAGGACTATGGTAGATAGCTTAGATATCCATCATAGTTGAGGTTACATCATATTGGGTTGAATGCCTAATTGATGGTAGCTTATAATGTGTTTAATTGTTTAGATTGTTCGTGAAGTTTTGCGAAGTTTTGTTGGATCCTTTTTGGAAGCAAAGCATCAGGTGAGTTTCATAGTCCCTCTTTTTAATGTTTTTACATTGGGATGGAAGTGATGCAAAGATGTTTTGAATGTGTTTAATCGCTGCGATTATTTGGTTTTACTTGAGGCATGAACGTTTATGTGGTTATTAAATGTGGTATGCTTAATGTTGTTATGATTTCTGTGTGATTCTGGTTAGAGGGTAGTGCTACCACTTTTTCCAAATCTAATTGGAGGATTGAGATAAGATCTCATTTCTGTGTGATTCCGGTTGGAGGGTAGTGACTCTACTCATTCCAAATCTAACTAGAGGGTTGAAATAATACTCCATTCTGTGTGATTTCGATCGGAGGGTAATGGATTACCCCAGGTTTGTTATGTGGATCGTGGGCACGTTCCGTCGTGTTATGATTGATTGTGAATTGTTTGATAGCCTATGTGATAACTAGCTTAAATTGTTCTGCCATGATATGTTATGATAATCGTAGCAAAATTATTTTAATTAAAGGTTTATTTGGTGTCCTAAACCTATGACTCTCACCAACCATTGTGTTGACGTATTTTAGCATCATTTTCAGGTGAGCATCATGAGGTTAGGAGAAGTGGCTAGAGAGAGACTGTTAGGGTTGCATGGGAGTTTGCTCCTAAATTTGTTATGTTTTGCATGGATCTTTGTTGAATGCTTTGGTTTTATTAGGATCGTGGATTTATTATTCTTGTGTTGGTGAGACCCCTTTTCATTAATACAAGATGTTGTTTTTGGTTTTGATATTGTCATGACACATTATGTCTATTGGCTTAGTTATGCATTTTAGTACTTCTCTATTGTCGACACCATTGTCTTGTGATGATATCTATGATGTTACGCCCCGTGTTTCCACCTTGACGGGGTGTGACACGAGAAAACTCCGAACACCCTTGATGGTGGTGGGATAAGGTAACTTAGCAATCACATCGACTTTTGCTTTATCAACCTCAATCCCATTTTTGGAAATCTATGGCCAAGGACAATGCCTTCCTTTACCATAAAATGACTCTTTTCCCAATTTAGACAAAGATTAGTGTCTTCGCACCTTTGAAGCATCTTGTCTACACGAGAGAGACAATTTCTGAATGAATTCCCAAAGACCGAGAAGTCGTTCATGAAGACTTCTATCGTTTTTTCAATCATATCATGAAAGATAGCCATCATACACCTTTGGAACGTGCCCGGTGCATTGCATAAGCCAAAAGGCATGCGACGGTAGGCGAACGTTCCGTAAGGATACGTGAATATTGTCTTTTCTTGATCATGAGGGTCGATGGGAATTTGAAAGTAACCCGAGAAACCATCGAGAAAACAATAGTACTCGTTTCCCGCTAATCTCTCGAGCATTTGATCCATAAACGGTAGTGGAAAGTGGTCTTTACTGGTGGCTTCATTTAACTTTCGGTAGTCAATACATACACACTGATTCGTCAATAATATATATATGTATATAAATATAATATAGGCAAACTATCAACCCAATACCCTTGACCAGGGATTGGTTAATAATTCACAAAATAAAATATATATGTAACCGGAAGTATGATTCCCGGGTCGTTATGTCCCAACGAGGCTTAAATGGAAAATCGAATGACGGATTGATGATTGATGTTCGAATATGACAAAGGTATGATTGATTTTTCTATTTCTAAGATTAAAAATGCAAAAACAAATTAATTAAACCTAAAAACGAAAGTAAAATAACTTAAAACCTAAAACGGGTACGGAAAATGAGGGTTAAAAACCTAAATTTAGCACATTAAACCCTAGAACAAATTTTAAACTAAAAATAGATTCTACTTGACTAAAAACGAAGTTTAAAAAAAACTAGACTAAAAACGGAGGTCGTTTGACCCAAAAACGAGTCAAAACAAAAACGGGGATAAATCCCGTTCTTTAGAAAATGAAGTTTTGAAAAAATGAACCTACGAAACTTTTAACATTTTTCCTACAAAATATATGAAAAAAGAAAATTTTAGAAAAAAGATTTATATTTTTCTGATTAATATTTTATTTTTTATGATTTTTTAAAGTTTTTAAAGAAAATAAATTATAAAAAATACTAAACGTTTACAAAAAATTCTAGAAAAATTACACAAAATAGCTAAAAGTATAACAGTCCTATGAAAAATAAGCTGGAGTAACCAGCTTATCAAATAAGCTGGAAAATAAGCTGGAACAGCTTATAGGGGCAATGGGCTAAAAAGCCCTTAAATACCAAAGCGCCCAAAGGTCTAACAGAAAAGACCCAAGGGCGCAGCGGTAGTGTGTGTTATGTTTATAAGGGTTGAGGGCTTTGAGGTCCCGGGTTCGAGTCTTGCTCACCCGGGGCTTTGGCCTTCCCCTTTATATTTTTTTTTCAAAATTTTTTTTAAACTTAAAAAGGGCTTATAAATAAGCAATTTTTATAACTACAAGTTTTTACAAAAGCTTATAAATAAGCTGGAAAAAGCTCTTAAAACAGACAGAATTGCTTATTAAGCTAAGTGTACAAATGAGTTTTTCTTTTTGGATTTTTTAAAACAATTAAGCACAAGTAAATGAAAGATAAGCAAATACAGACTTAACCACTACCCTAATAAGCACTTAGGACAAAATTCAGCAAAGAAGATCAATCAAATAAGCCAGCATAAGCCAATTAACCTTTTTGGCTTAAAATGCATTCAAAATGGGCAACAGCTAACTTTTCACTTAAAACTAAGCAACCTAGAAGTGACTTTAAGGGCCGAGATTCTAAAAAGGGAAAGAGTTAAGTCTTATCCACACAAATAAGCTAAGAAAGGATGGATTAAAGTAAGGGTTTTGCACCAGGGGAAAAATTATGCACTTAGGCAAAATGACAACAAGCTCAAATAAGCTTAAAATAAGCTGAGAAGCCTAAAAAGCTATCTAATCTAACTTATTTAACCTAAGGCAACAAAAATTAAGCAAAATGACTAAGCCATAAGCTCAAATAAGCCAATTGGGCTTTTGAGCCTATGACTGTTTGAAAAACAGCCAAAAGCTTACTTTTGGCTTAAAAATAAGCCACCTAGAAGGTGTCTTAAGGTTTGGGCTTTTGGGGGCTTATTAAAGAGCTTATAAGCTTTCTAAAAATGTAGAAAGCTTAAGCTTTCCAGCTTAAATAAGCCAAGAAAAAGGTGTGCCAATTGGCTGTTTTGCACCAGGGCAACAACAAAACCAAACAGCCTTTAAGGGCACTTTGGGGCTTATTTTTAAGCTACCAAACAAACTTTTAAGCCCACATGGCTCAAATCACTAAAAAGCACAATCAAAAAGCTACATTCATCAAAAAAAAAAAATTATTCTGAAGCACAAATAAGCTTAAAACAAAGGCTATGAAAAAGCCACAAACACTCAGCAGCTGCTGAGTGTTGATTTCCTTAGGGGTAAGTGAGCTTATGCAGGCTTATGAATAAGCCATGATAAGCTTAGGTAAGAGCAAATAAGGCTAAAACAGACAAAGTTTGGCCTCTTATGACCTTGAGCACCAATTTTTAGAAGCTATCAACAAGCTTAGCTTATTAGATTTTGAGCTAAAAATTTGAAAGTTTCCCAACTTAATTTAACTTGACAGATTTTGGTTAAAATTTAAAACACAAATGCCCATTAACTAACACTTACCTAATGCATTAAAACTCTTAAAAATGACATTATGACAAGGCTTAACATCTGCTTTAAGCTAGAATTCAAAAATAAGCTATTCTTATGAAGAAAATTACCACAGATTTAAACCTTAGCTAATTTAAACTAAGCTTTTGAGTTTTAAAGAATAAAAACTTCATTTAACTGCTTTTAAGACCCTAATTAATCTAAATGAAGCTGACCCAAAAGACCTTAACCCATGCAAGAGCCAAAATGACCCATCTTAGCCCTTGTCCCAAACACCCCTTTAATTTCCAAAAAGGGCTTTTTAAGCTGATTTAAGGAGATTTAGGCCAAGGGTCTTAAAAACAAATACTCATACATAAATAATAAGCATAAATAAGCATAATTGAAAGCACAAATAAGCTAATGCAGAGAAATGAGCTTAAAATGAAGATTTAGCAATACCTTTGGTCCTTAACTTTGATAGCAGGTTCACAAGCTTAAATGAGCTAGTGTACTAGCTTATTATACCCATAAGTCCATCCATTTCAGACTTATCATCCAATAAGCACACAATAAGCATTCATACCATTTGAAATTTGAAATTGAATTTTTAACTTTAAAACTTCAAACTTTGATTAAACTTGGAAAAGAGTACAATACTGAATTAAAAGCTACAATAAGTTACAAATAAGTTGAAATAAGCTGAAAAAAACTTAATTGAAAAGTAAAGCTAAGATATCTAAGATGAGCTACATTGGGTCCTTTTATAGCCGAATTCTTTATTTTTTTTTGAACTTGCAGCTTGTTCTTTCTTTGTGAGAGAGTTCCATGGTGTTTTAGTTGTGTGAGAGCTTAGAGAAAACTAATCTTGGCCCTTAATTCCATCTTGTGCTTCTTTTCTAGTCATCACAGCCGTCGAAACCCTTTTGAAAATGGTGAGATTGCCAACTTGGCACTTATACATGGGGAGGTGGTGATAGTGGAGGAGGGGGGAAATGTTTATCCAGGGGGTAATTGGTGTTGCAGGTTAAAAAGTGGGGAGAAGACACGTGAGTTGGTTTTGGGGTTTATTTGGCGGGAAAATGAGTTACAAAAAGGGACAGGGAAAGGTTTGGGTGGTTTGGCAACTTTGGTCCCCCAAAGTTATAAATGGTTTTGCAAGATTCGTCCCTGTGGTGTTATGAGTTTGGGGGTTTGGCAGGAATGCCCCCTTAACTCATATAAGTGAATGACATGGGAGGTCCTTGTGTTAATACCACTTTAGGGGTTTGGCAGAAATGCCCCCCAAAGTTATATTTTCTCATAATAGCAAAAACAGCCCTTGTAGTTGTTTCCTTTGTAATATAACTTTGGGATTTGGCAATTTCAGTCCCTCAAGTTATATTTTTCTTTGCTTTGACTTTCTTTTGACGTTGACTTTGTCGGGGTTGACTTTTTTGTTGACTTTTTAACTTTGACTGTCTTTGGCTTCGATTTGACTTTGTCTTTTCACACTTTTCCATTCCGTGCTCGGTTTTGTCGTTTTTGGCTTTGTTTTTCGTCCTTTTGTAAGATATCCGTTTCATGCACAATACGAATGCAAAACATACAAATACAATGTATTTTTTATACGTTTTTGGTCATTTAAGTCCGTTTTTAATGGAAAAGGTATGTGTAATTAAGCACATACCAACCATTCGCAACGTTATATCAAAACGGGCTTTAAACCGTTATCGTATACCTCTAAACCTTAATTCCATGAAAGGTTAATATCTAAAGCAAATGTCAAGCTTCTAAAGCATATATACAAGTCATATAACATCTCATTTGAATAATACTTTCCCTCTAAAATAAGGTACAAGTCCTTTAAAGCATAATGTATAAGCCATTAATGCACGATGTCCAAATAGCCGTTTTACCTTCATTTTCCCGAGGAATCTTGTATAATCCATCAAGTACAAGTTACAAACAAGTCATATACTTCATTTACATTCCATAATCATCCTCATTTCATAAGATTTCATGAAATGAAACCTAAAAACCCTAACCCGAGCAAAATACTAAACCATGATCCGTTTCTTGATATTTATCCATCATAAACCTAAACCAACACTCAAATAAGTTGTAATAACATAAATTACAATATTACTAATCATATACAATCATTAATTCATCATTTCATTTCATTTGTATGCAAATCGAATCCAAGAAACCCTAAACGTGCCCTAATTCGACTTTTAACCCGTTTACTCATTTTCGCCCATTTTAAACTCGAACCACCTATCAATTCTTGTTATTAAAGATATGTAGGTAATTAAGCACTTTATACACCTCAACAAGCCATTTCCAATGACGTCGATTCGGTTTGGCCGACATATCAATCGTAATTTAGGAGTATCTCGAAAGTTTGGTCAAGAATGAATTCACGGCTTTCCTTTCCCAACACGAAAAGAGTTATTTCACCTTCGTACACATCAATTAAAGCTCATATGTCATTAGAAGGATCTCCCGAGAATTAGGAACTCGAGGATCGGCATCAAAGTCTACGACTACAAAGTCGGCTGGGAATTTGAACTTTCCTACTTTTACGGAGACATCTTCGGCGATACCGATGCGGTTTTGGGTAATCTAAAACGTCCGCAGTTCAAGATCATACAAGAAGGAGTGAGCTCCGGAAGAGAAAGCTTTTCAACACGGATAATGGTCAATGAGATCTATGCTAGCGCCAAGATCGGCAAGCAAAGCCAACTCATCCATTCCGGGAAAATCACACGGTATGAGAAATTTCCGGGGTCTCCAAGTTTTTTGGGTAACTTGTTGAGGATGACCGCCGAGCAATGCTCATTCAACGGAGTTCTAGCCATTTCACTTAACTTTTCTTGTTTCCAATAAAGCCTTTAAGAGTCGAGGTAACTTTTGGCATAAGAATCAAAACAACCGTGAGCAATTTCAAATAAAAACCTTAAATCTTTAAAAGATTTCGTAGAATTCTCAATTTGGTCGTTAATGTTAGCTTTTTCACGGATCTTTTGGTCATTAAGTCTAGACGGATATGGAATTGATGGTTTCGGGTTAGGCTTTGGAGCACTAACGGGAGCAACAACGGGCTCAGAATTTGGTACTTGGGGTTGAACTTGGACAACCGGAGGTTGGACGTCTTTGGTACTTCCGTTATTAGTAGGAGGCACCGTGTCCTTTGTCACCTCGGTTTCACGTTCCACTACTTTAGGAGGAGAAGAAGTAGTAGGAATCGTGGGTCCTTGATAAGCAACACCGCTTCGGGTGGTAATACCCTTCAAATCTACCTTCGGGTTAGTAATGGTATTACTAGGGAGTGTCCCTGAACCTGAAGTAGAAGCGGTATTGGAATTCACAAACTTGGAAAGCATGTCCGTTAAATTGGTCATTTGATTTTGCAAGTTTTGATTTTGATTTTGCATATTTCTCATAACCGCATCATTAGCTTTGACGTAGTTTTGAAAATCATCTTTCAACACACCTTGTGTTTACGGAGCCGGAGCTTGGTAAGGTGGAGCTTGGTGAACCGGGGGTTGATTAATCGGGGGTCGATAAATTTGGCCTTGGTTGTAATTATTCCCCCGGTTTTGGTTGTAACGGTTTTGGTTATTTCCTTGGTTTTGTTGAACGGGAGGAAAACCGGGAGGTCGAATTTGATTTGCAATCGGGGCTCGGTAACTAGTATTTCCTTGGTTGAAATTAGCTGCGGCGGCTTGGGAAACGTACTCTTGAATATTGTCACGATAAACGTTGCCATCGGTGGCGGGACAATTTCGGTAAGAATGAGCACCACCGCAAGTAACACAACTTTCCTCGACCGCTTTTACGGGAGCGGGAGCTTGGGATTGGTTTTTCTTATCGAGAAGCAAAGCTTTCACCATGTCTTTAAGTTTGGCAACATCGGGAGAAATACCGGGGGTAGAAGAGCTCGAACTCACTTTGGCAACAACCGGTTTGTTACGTGAATTACGAACTTTGGATTTGCTCTCGATGATTCTTAGGCAATCTCGGGGCATTTTATCCAAAAAGTTACCACCCGCGGTGGAGTTCAACGAATTTTGATCATTAGAGTTTAAAGCAATATAGAAAGTATCGAGTTGATGTAACTCCGAAAATCCATGATGTAGGTATGCCCGAAGAAGATCATTGAATCGGTCCCATGCCTCGTAAAAAGTTTCATCAAATCGTTGTTGAAATCTCGTGATTTCATTTCGAAGATTTGTTGTTTTAGAAGGAGGGAAGAATTTGTTGATGAATTTCGAAACAAGATCATCCCATGTAAGAATCGATCGAGGGGGTTCTTTTTCAAGCCAAATCCGGGCGGCACCCTCGAGGGAAAATGGGAAAAGCATAAGCTTAACCGACGTACTCGGGACGCTCGAGAACTTCATCGTAGAAGTGATCTTGTTGAAATAACGGATGTGAGCATGAGGGTCTTCTTTGTCATGTCTAAAAAATTGTTTGTTTTGAACGAGGGTAAGCAAACCGTGCTTGAGCTCAAAATTGTCCGCGGTGATCTCGGGAACAACGATGGTATCCTCGTAACCCTCGGTGGGTGCTTCGAGCAATTGAGCCATAGTACGATTATCGGCCATCGTAACTACGAGAGGAGCTGGATTTTCAATAGGTTCCACAAGATTGAATGGTTCAACAAAAGTCGGTGGGACTTGTTGTTGTTGACGGTTAAAATTATGAGATTGAGAACGAGTGCGCATGCACTAAAATGTAAAAAGAAAATTTATACTAATTTTTTTTTTGGTTTTTTCAACAACGTATTCACAATATATTTTAATAACAGACAATGAGATAAGACACTTAAACCTAATAATCAACTCGCTTCTCGGTAACTCTTCAAAGAGTAAAACGCACAAAGGAGCGGAGGAGTATGAAAACGCGAAGCTATTAAAAACCTTTTTCCTTTAGGGTCGTAGTTCCTAGGAACAACCCGCCTTATACCCCTCTTATAGTTTGTTTAACTTTCAAATGTGAAAAGTACCTCGCGAGAGACACAAAAGGTAAGTTTTTGATCTTTGGTTCGAGAACTTATTAATGATAACACTTCAATTGAAAGTATTATATTGATGGTGAATTTTAGTTCTTTTTTTATGGACAATGTTTTTAAATTTTTTGATTTTCTCTTTTTTTATATATATTATATATATACTAATAAAAGAAAAATCTTTTTGTATATATATTTTTTTATAAGAAAATAAGCAAAATAACTTCACACGGAAGGATCTTCAAACACAAATTGTCAAACGGCTCAACAATCGTATACAATCCTCCCCGGCAGTGGCGTCAAAAACTGATTGATGATTGATGCTATACCCTTTTTATATATATATATATAAATAAATATAAAATATACTTATAAATATATAAATAAGAGGATAAGAATCAAAAAAAATCTCAATTGTAGTAAACCGAAAGTATGATTCCCGGGTCGTTATCCCCAACGAGGATTGCAATTGAAAGTCGAGAGTCATTTTGAGAATCGATGCTTGAATGGAATAAAATTTTGATTGGTTATCTAAAACTACGAGAAAATTAAGGCAAACACTTAAAAACAATTAAGGGAAAACTATTTTTAACTAAAAACGCAAAACGGGAATCCTAAAAACGCAACTAAAAACTAGCTAAGGGAAATATTAACCTTAAAAATTCAAACTTAGTTTCTAAACCTTTCAAATGACAAAAGAAAATTTTCTAAAAAAGATTTATATTTTTTTTGGCTTTTTAATAATTTTTTATGAATTAAAACCTATTTAATCTATTTAAAATTCTAGAAAATGACAAATTAATTCCTAAAAATTTCAAAAAATGATTTTCTACTTTAGAAAAGTCTAAAATATCATAAAAACTCAAAAAAACATTTTTCACTACTTTTTATAATTAAAAACTATTTCCTAGAATTAATTTAAAAAGCTAAAAATGAAATTAAAAATCTAAAAATGATAAAAAAGATTTTAAACTTTGTAAACCTTAAAATATTTAATCTAAATCTAAAAACTATTTTTTTTGTATTTTTCTGATTAATTAAACTATTTTTAAATAATTTTCTAAAATTTTAGACTTCGAAAAATAATAAAAAGTAACAAATGAAGATGGAAAAATCTGAAAAATTACACAAAAGTCCTAAAAGTTGTAAGGGTCCTAGGAAAAATAAGCTGGTTAACCCAGCTTATCGAATAAGCCCTAAAAAGCCACAAATAAGCTGCGAAGTGCTTATAACAAAAAGAAGTGAAATCGTGTATAAGTATTTGATTTTGCAAACATAAACCAAAAAAAACCCAAGGGCGAGTTGGTAGTGCGTGTGTTGTGTAAAACGTTTGGTTGAATTGGGGTAGACGTCTCGGGTTCGAGTCCTGCTCACCCAAGGCTTCTCCCAATTCCCAAATGTTTTTTTCTTTCTATTTTTTACAACTATTTAGAATATAACTAAATAAGCAATTTTTACAAAAGCACTTTTTTTATGAACCACAAATAAGCACTAAATTAAGCTGAAAAGTTGACAGAATAAGCTCTTCTAAACTAAGCCTTAAAATGACTAACTGTTTGTAATTTTAAGCACTAATAAGCAAATAAAAACTCAAAATAAGCTAAGACAGATAAAATGGCATATCTAAAAAGCACTTAAGAACAAAAATAAGCAACTACAATAAGCTAGAATGGCAGTTTAATCAAAAAGCTACATTATGCAACAATGAAAAAGCAGTTTGAAATTAAGATAAGCACTTAAAAAACTTCATGAAAAAGGCATCTCACACAGATTCAACACTTAGACAAATTTTTGCAAACTTTTGCAATCCTAACAAAACAACAATTTTGAGCTTAAAAATAAGCAAACAAACAGATCCTTAGGACTATATACCCTACAAACAGATTAAATTTAGACCTCAAATAGCAAGAATCAACAATCAAAAGAGAGTTTGAAATTCAGGATAAGCCTCAATAAGCATTTCAAAAAGCTATTTCTCAATTTTTTTCAACACTTAGCAATTTTTGACAGTTTTGGCAGAACACAAAACTAACAAATGCAGGCCTATGACCTTTGTTTCTAACCTGTTTTAGCACTTAAACAAACTAAAAAACATCACAAAATCTCAATAAGCAAAAGCACAATCAAATAAGTCAATAAAATAAGCTTTAACCTAACAGATTCAAACCACAAATTCTTAAAACCTTAAAAATGAGATTTAACACTTAAAAACTTAAACAAATTAAAATTTTGGACTAGTTTAAGCTAAACTAAACTGACCCAAGAGTAAAAACTCATTTTGACCCATTTTTACCTTCAAAATCAGTTAAACCAAACACCCCTTTAAACTCTTAAATGCTTTTTTAACTTGAAAACTTAAATCTTTTATGAACAAACCCTTAAGACCAGATATCTAACAAGCATAATAAGAAATATTAAGCATATTTAAACAACCAATAAGTAATCAAATAAGCTAAAACAGATTGTGCTAGTTTATAAGCTATTTTAAGACAAATTATATGAAAACTCAAACAAATGGTTTCTAAACTATAAAACAAACATAATAAGCATTAAACATCATAAGCAAACACAAATAAGCAAATATAAGCAGACAATAAGCACAAATAAGCAGTTGAATAGTAGATAAGCTAAAAATAGAAAAATGAAACTTACAAAGGCCCTTGCTCAAAACAGGGCAAATGAGCTTAAAAGAGCTTATATACAAGCTCTAGCTTATCAAAGATAAGCTAGTAGTGTCCATAAGCCCATCCAAATCCGACTTATCATCCAAAAAGCTGTGGTATTTGAGGGTGATAAAATTTTTTAATTTTTGTAAAATTTTCTTAAAAACTTTATATATAAATGAAAACAGTTTAACAATATGCTTAAATAAGGTCTTTTATAAGCTTAAGAAAGATTCTTAATAACTTTTAAACACAAATGTGTAAAACGGGTTTTAAACTAAAACTTTAAATTTTATTAATTCATAAAGAAAACATTACAATATTAAAAGGATTATACTAAAATAAGTTGAAAATTACAACTAGGTGAAAAAAGCTTAAGAAAAACTAACTGCCAAAAGGCTTACAAGTGAGCTCTATTTATACTAAACTAATGAAGGTTCTAGGAGGTGTGCTTTCTTTGTGAGAGCTCTTGCAGGTGTGTTTGTTGTGTGAGAAGTATCAAAAACTCATATTGGCCATTGAATTTGAGTAGTGTCCAAGTCATGCCATCATAGCCCTTCATCTTTTGTCTTGTTCTCTTGATGAATAAGGATGCAAAGGATTGCCAATGTGGCAATAAGGGGAGGGATAAGGTTGGTCGACAAGGGGGAGAATAAAGGGGAACAATGTTGGGTTGTTATTTTGGCGGGTAGTGGAGACAGGGCAACTGAAAGGGATGTACAGTTGTTCTCGCTGTTTTTAAAAGTTTGGAAAGATGGCAAGAATGGTCCCTGAGGTTATATAAATGTATTGCAATTATAGTCCTTGAGTTTTACAATTTTTTCCCTTGAAGTTTGGTTGATTTTTGTACCGTTAGTCCTTTTAAGGGCTAACGGGGTTAAGTTTAAAAGGGTAGGGGAAAACGGGAGTTATAAGGGGTGATGGTGGGCTAGTTGCTGGGCCGGGTATGGTTTAAGAGGACTTGGGCCTTTTAGAAGGCTTAAGGCTTATAAAGATATAAGTGGGTTGACCCGGGCCTACTAGGTTGGTACGGGTGGGCCTAGTTTAGGTTTTCGGGTTCGGTTTTCGATGCTCTTTCCAATGCCTCATCCCGGGGTTGACTTTGACTTTGACTTTTTGTTGACTTTGACTTTTGTCTTTTTGACTTCTCATGGTCTTTCCGTTCTCGTGCTCAGTTTTATCATTTTGGCTTTGATTTTTGTCCTTTTCTTGGATATCCGTTACCTGCATAATACAAATGCAAAACATACAAATACAATGTATTTTTGGTACGTTTTCAGTCATTTTAAGTCTGTTTTTAGCGGTCAAAGATATGTGTAATTAAACACATACCAATCATACCATCATAATTCTTAATTCTTGAATTCATCTTGAAGAGTGTTCTAGCAACGGAGTGATTAACTATTTTCCCTCTTGAAATCCCTATGATAAACATGACTCTGCCAACACACATACACGTGTGTTTTTGTGGTGGATTCCAGGAATGATAAGGATTATATAAGCCCAAGGGTACAAAGGTAATTTCAACCTCTAAATATAACTTTACAATTATGGCAAGAATGGTCCCTGCAGGCTAGAACCAGGTGGTTCTAGTACTAGTTTAGGATTTTGGCAACTTAGGTCCCTCAAGTTCTTTTCTCTAATACTTGGGCTACATAATACTTTCTAAAACCATTTGCAAAATATTTACATTGATAGTTTGACTATCGGATTTGATTAACCAATCACGTAAAACATTCAAACTTATAAAGTCGTAGTCAAACTTACGCAATGGCATTTTGGTAGTAAAATACCAAAAACCCAATTTTGGGGTGTTACATTATACATTGTGAAAGTAGAAACTATATGAAAGAAGGTGAAAATGTGTGTTTATTCCATTAATCAACAATACAATATATAGGGGTACAAGACAACTAATCAATGACAAGATAAGTACAAGATAACTAGACAATGACAAGATGATTGTCAATTAGACAACTAATGATGGATATATGGATGAGAATGAGATAGCTCATGATTGACTAGATAATGTCAATCTGCCAGGCTAACACTCCCCCGCAGTCCGAGCGACGAAAACATGAAAGCTTAGACTGGAATAGTAAACCTTGTACGACACTTTTAACCTTGGGACCTTGTACGATTGAAGGGAACTTGTGGCCTTAGCACAAATCACCAACATAAATTACGGGATAATTCAAAGTATCCCTATAACGGAGAATAATTCAAAGTATTCTCACCAACACAAATTACGGGATAATTCAAAGTATCCCTAGAACAGAGAATAATTCAAAGTATTCTCTCAAAGATATAATAAAAATAAAATAAAATATTTGAGGAGATGGTTTGACAGGGTGGCATAAGGAAGGCGGCTCAACATAGCCACCTTGGTCTGAGGATCAGACGTGCTCCGATACCATGAAAGAAGGTGAAACTATGTGTTTGTTCTATTAATCAACGATATAATATTTGGGGTACAAGACAACTAATCAATGACAAGATACGTACAAGACAATTAGACAATGACAAGATAATTGTCAATTAGACAACTAATGATGGATATATGGATGAGAATGAGACAGCTCATGACTAACTAGATAATGTCAATCTGTCAAGCTAACACTACATACATACAAAAATTAAAAAAAGTAAGTTTAATTATAGCAATCACCCGTGTGGGGGGTAGATATGCTAGCGGCTTCAACAATCAAAAAGCCACCTTCAGTGGCTCTTTGTGAGCAGTATAAGATTGCATTTGACTGAGGAACTCCATTGTAAGATCTCAACCTTGTAAACGGTGCCAACATGACCCTACAAAAGATCAAACGAACCTAAAATCAACTCTTAATGTTTGTTATTCAATTCGGACATTATACAATTGTCGGATAGTTGAGGAGTCATGGTTTAAAATTCATATCGGAGGTGCACGATGATATGCACACATAGTACAAAAGTGATATAAACACCACAGAGATATTTATAATAGGTGTTGTACCATATGCATTAATAAGTCATGGTTAAAGTTTCATTTACACCAAGTAGTTAAGGATGTATTAACAGACAGACAAAGAGATTATGGTTCGAATCTAGCTTCTAAACTTAAATAAATTAATCTGAGGACGCACCTAGGTCCAAAAAAATCCCATGGTTTTGGACTTTTGGTCTTATATCGTTAGTTAGTTACATATGCATAATGCAAACAAATACAGTAAAGTAGAGCGAGGATAGTAGTACCTGTGGGAAAGTTGGAAGTTACCCATTTTGTAAGAGGTTAGAAGGGGGATACCTTGGCCCTCCATTTTCTTTAATTTCTTATACTCATCAAATGTAAATGAGATCTATTTATAGATGACAAGTTCTCAAGTTATAAACAAAGAAAAAGGCTATTTACAATCAACCCAAAGTTATGATGCAGTTTTGACGGACACGTTACAAGCAATTTGAAAACTATTTTCTCGAGGTTGTTTTAGAATATTTGGCTTAAAGAAAGAATTACCCAAAAAAGGTTAGATTAATCAGCCAAGCACATGGTCACCGGAAGAGGATGATGTGATGATACTATAGTGCTATTCTTGTTAAGAGTGCAATCATACTTTGAATTCGATTCAATTACACAAATTAATGGTCCATGCGTTTCACTAAGCGGCTCTCTTCTTGGAAAGCTAAGACTTTATCTATAGGTGGTCGTTACACGCTTGTTAAGGCGGTGCTTGGTAGTCTCCCTCTTTATTATTTCTCACTCTTTCGTGCCCCTGACCAGGTCATAGCCTCCTTAGAAAAGATTAGAAGTCATTTTTTTTAGGTTTTAAGGAGAATGAAAAGGGTATTCATTGGGTGAGTTGGAAAAATACTATAGCAGACTACGAAATAGGTGGCTTGAGCATTGGTCATTTGAAATCGAAAAACCTTGGCCTGGTTGGCAAGTGGCGGTGGCGTTTCTTAAATGTCTTTGGTGTAAGGTTATCTCGGCTTTTCACGGGATCGATGGTGGTCTTTCTTTGAATCTGGGGCTCAGTCTGAAAAGAGGTGTGTGGGAAAATATCATTGGCAGTGGCTTTGTCATAGATAAAATCAGAATTGATTTTTTGAAATCTTTTGTTAGAAAGGTCGCTAGTGGAAAATACATTCTCTTTTGGCATGATATATGGGCCCCATCTCAAAAGTCTCTTAAAGATCAATTTTCGCGACTTTATGCTTTAGAGAACCAAAAATATTGCAAGCTTAACTCTCGATGGATATGTGACAATAACGTTTGGGTTTGGAACTGGGACTGGCGGTTACCCCCAAGGGGGAGATCTTTAGATGAATTAAATAACATGATCCCTTCTTTAATCCTCCCTCCACTTTTGGATGATTCTAATGACTCTTGGAATTGGGTCCTTTCCCCAAAAGGAGTCTTCACGAAAAAATATCTTTCAAAATCCATTGACAAGAAGCTTGATGCGTCCTCGCCAAATGAGCTAATTATGCATTGGAATCCATGGCTCCCGAAGAAGGTAAACATCTTTATTTGGAGGGTTGTTTTGGATCGGCTTCCTCATCTCGAGAACTTACTCGCTCGAGATGTGCCTGTTGACTCAGATTTGTGTCATCTTTGCAACGAAGAACCTGAAAATAGAGATTACCTTTTCTTTCATTGTCAAAGAAGTGTAATCGTTTGGAGAAAAATTTATAGTTGGTGGGACATTCCGTTTCCTGGTAATTGCTTGAGTCAGGTACTTCCTCTCATGTCCTCTCTTTCAATACCAGGGCTTTGTAAGACAGGTATAAAGGTTTTTAGAAGTGTTTGTTCAGTCGCTCTTTGGCAAATTTAGAGGTGAAGAAATGCGGCTTATATGTCCTCGCCTGAGTCTAGGGAAGCTATCATCACATCAGACCCTTTTGCCCAGATTCAAAAGTTGGCTCTTCTTTGGATTTCTAATAGATTCAAACAGGTTTTTGGAGCGTGGTCTAGTTGGACAGGTGACCCAAGGCGTTGTTATATGTAATTCTTCGGTTTTCTCTTTAGGTTTTTTTTTCTCTTTCCTGGTTTGGGGCTATTTTTTTATCTCTGTCTTGGAGATCTTGTAATCCGTTTTCTTTGTTCTTCTTTGGCCTTTTGTGCCTAATAAAATCTCAGCCTTTTGAAAAAAAAGATAAACTCTACTATGCATGTCCGTAAAATGATATCACGCAATGAATTGAACAAGATATGTCATTAGTTTCTCATTTACGTTTTATATTTATTGTTGATCTTATGTTAACCAATGTAGTGCACAACCCTCTTTCTTTGTCGGCACATCCATCCAACCAGAATTCTGTGGATTAACGATCGAGCAAGCACTAGCAATGTAAACTTCATAATGGTTGGAATGTAAAAAAGATTTTTTATTTTACTTTCTAAGATTGTTCGAAGAATGTTTTTATCTACAATAAGAAATTGTCTAAGGAATTGAAATATGAAAGAATACAAATTTAAAAGCAAAACTTTGGTTTTCCAGGTTTAAAATGTTATGTTCAACTGTATAAATATTAGAATTTCTTATACAGGTTATTTGAGATCCGAATAAGACCGGCTAACTCCAGCTAAGCTTGTTTAAAGACATGTAAACGATAAGTTTAGCATTTTGTTACGGCTCATGTTTTTCAAATATGGTTTCAATGTGAATATGTGATGCTCCTTAGAGTGCTCGGTATGATAGCCCTAAACATGCGCCATTCCTGGAGATAATCGCTAAGCAATTTGATTCTTGTTCGGGCTAGAATCAAAAGGTATGTAACCCTATTTCGGTTAATTATTCAAGCATGTTATTTGATCATTTATTTGCTTCCGCTATTCTATGCTTTGATGTTATGGTTTAATATAATTGTTATGAAAATATAAAAAACCTTCAGTGGTATCAGAGCCATGTTAACATGTTGATAATTACCGAAACCTAAAATCAATAACTAATATTGTATTGATGTTAAAATACATGAAATGGTTTTATAAAAAATTTTTAGTCGAAAATTTTATATAAGAAACCATAAAGTACATGTTTTGATTAAAGATGGTTAATATACATGATTAAATTGTTATGGCATGTATGTGGGTTACGATCTTTACGGGATAATTGTTATGTGTATTGTGTGGATCCATGACAAACATGCATGTTTATCATGGATCATAAGAATATATGAAGTAATTTGTTACGTGTATATTTTGACCACTTAATTTTAGTACGATAAATCTAAAATTCGGGAAGACTTATATATTGATTCTTGATTGGATATATGATAAGTAAAACCTAGAATTTAAAATTAGGGTTCATCGTATAAAAGGATTGCATGTGGCTACATGATTTACTTTAACGCATATAAATTGTTATTATGTGTTTATTGTTTAGTCAATTATTTTAATTACTTGTTTTTGTTTATTTAATTATGGCGAATTGTTGTAAACAAAAAGGGTAATTTTTCAAAGAAAATAATATGGACTAAATCAATATAAAAAATTAAGAATTGTTTTGAAGATTAAATAGTTGATTGGTAATTTTCGTACTAAATGGTTAGAAAGGCTCATCCAATTTGACAAACTGTGTGGGAAGTTTAACGCGTCGCTGGTCGAACCCGACTAAAGAAGGAAGTCAAGCTTCACGCTGACCGAATTCTCGGCTTGCTTGTGCGTCAAATTGGAGTTACCTACGACTATTTAAAAGTACAAAATTACTTTAAGGTTGATTTGCCTCAATTCCACATCCGAAACACTAAGTTGAAAGACTTATGCAAAAGTACGGTGTGGACGATAATTGAGGGCACTTCTTTAATTGGTTCATCCAATGCCTCAACCAAACTATGTTTATTTAATCTTCACCTTAAAAGTTAATAAAAAGTGTTTTATTAAACATATGCTATGGAGTTGTATGCATGCTTCTCCATACATAATTTTGATTCACATGTCAAAATTAATACCCTTAAACTTAAGTCTAATGCCATCTAATTAAAGGACACTTGAAATTGCGATTAAGTCAAGTGAGACCTTGGACTATATCGTAACGGACAGAAAACTATCATGATTGAGTGAGACCTCACATGGATGAGTTTGCGTTCTTTAGATTAGAATGACTTAATTGAGTTACTTAGTGAGATCTAGAAACTCAAGGCATTAAGATGGGATGAAACATGTTTACAATGCAACTAGTTTTGGCAATGTAAATCCCATAAATATCTAGAAATTGAAAAATGTTTGTCAATTACTTGTTCGACAAGTTACCACGTTGAATACATTCATCACTAGCAGATCAACTGATGTGATGAGTTTATGTCAATGTGGGTTCTAGTTTTCAAGGAAATACTATGGTTATATGAATATTACCTCAGAAAACAAAATGTGTTCTCAAAAGCAAAAATAACTTCATTTTGAACAAATTTTTATCAAAAAGAAAGAAATTTCAAAAGGGGATATTTGTTCGAGAGGGAGTCATGAAATTTTTAAGTCAAAACGGGAATTTAACTGCAAAATAGTTCAAAACGTTTGATGTGAAAAAGTGGTCTAACTCCAAGGGGGAGTTATGAAATTGTTTTTGGATCACAAAAGTTTATGAAAGTAACTACAAGGGATAAAAGTGTAAAAGTGCAAAAGGATAACTTTCGTATGGGTGCTTATTGATTATGAAAGAAACTTGAGGGTCTGAAATGACAAGTTCAAAAAGAAAGCTTTCGTAACAAAGAAAACACGATCCAAATCGTTTTGTTGGTAATCTGTGATTGAAAAATGCAAGAAAACGTGATCTATTTCATTTATTTGTGATTATTTGTTGATATTAATTGATTGAAATAGGTTTCGTATAGATCTAGGGTTTCGTAAATATGAAAAGTAATTGATACATGAAATTAAAAAAAGGCAAAATGTTGATATATGTCTAGTGATATAATTAGAATAGATTGATCACTTAAAATATCATTTGTGGATTAAGATCATGAGGTTTCTTAATGATGATAGGGTTCGTAATTTTGAGAAATTGCTTTTTAACATACGATTGAGCTTAAATTTTTAAAAAGATGATAAATAAGCTGGAAAATAAGTCAAAACATTCAGTTTATCATTTTTCAAGTGGATAATTCTGTTTATGAAAGTAATGACTCGGGTTTCGGTTTCGTATGGACTTCTCAATTGGGTTTCGTAAACAGTAATGGGCCAAATGAGTTGGTTTCGTAAATGATATTTTGGGCTTAAAAATTGGTTTCGTAAGTCATAATGGGCTTTTTAACTTGGGTTTCGGAAGAGTTTGTTAATGGGCCAAATTTAAAAAAAACTCAAATGTGCTTAATCGTTAAACAAAATGGCTTCTTACGAAAACAAATGATAAATTTTTTTTATATAAAATCATATCTTTATATAGATAAATGGATCAAATGGTGAAGATAGTGTCCGGTTTCGACCGTTTCCTAAAATTAACCGGATGAGGATTGAGCAATCTACTGACCATCCAGATATCGTATATAAGTATATGCTTTGTATAACAAAATTTTCATTCAAGTGATCAATGATTCAACAATGAAGAGAAAATACAAAGTGGTGCTTCAACTGTCTGTGATCATAAGTTTCTCATGTTTCATCAAAAGGCAAGTTCAAAGTTTTGAAAATATTGTTATGACTATCTATTGTACATAATTGGGTAAATGGTCTAAGTAATGTCTGGTTTCGACTGTTTTCTGCAATGAACGGAATGAGGAGTGAGTGGCTTAGTGATCATCCAGTTACTGTTTCATTAGATTGGTTGTATATTCATTGTTTTCAAACATCTTTGGAAAACTTGTGTCTTTGAAAAGTTATCTTAAATTCTATCAAAAAGTTGTTTCTTTGTGTCACAAAGTGGTACTCTTTTACTAAAAAGGTTTCAAAGAATATAAAGTTATACTCTTGGATTTCTTAAACCATCAATGCTTGTCACAACTTGTGTTTTTGCCAAGTTGATATCTTGAAAGAGTATCATTTCAACAAAAACTTTTTGGTGAGGAAAAACAAACAGAAAGAGAGATAAAATCCATACGTGAAAAAGCAAATCAAAGTATGCTCGAAAAAGAAATGCCAGAGCATACAAAATGAGTTTAAAAGAATAAAGCGTATGGCATGTGCCCGAAAAAGCAAGAATAGGCACATGAGAAAGAAAATGATCAGAATATGCTCAAAAAGAAATGCCAGAGCATAAAAAACAGACAGAGTGGAAAGAGACAAAACATGTCAAATATGTGCAAATTTCAAACTATATCTCATCTCACTAATCATTTCATGTCATCATACAGTATTCCACATGGCTCAACACGTGCTTCCAGCAGCTCAACTTGTTCCACAATACAAACCAATCGGGAGATGCAACAATTATGCGGTGTTGCAGAGTATTCCTTGCTCTCCTGAATGCAAGATAGTTGGGCTGATACTACTTGATCATTGTCTCAGTCACGCACTAACTGCAACTGCTGATGTCCCTGCTGTGTACCTACAACAATTCTGGCGGACGGTGAGCAAGGTACCAGATACTAAGGACACGATCAAGTTCATGTTGGACACTCAACAATTCACATACACTGTGGATATGTTCCGTGATACTCTTCATTTACCAGTGGAAACTCCTGAGAATCCATTTGTCGCACCAACCAACATCAACACTATTGAAACATTCATGAACAGAGTCGGTTATCAAGGTGTTGTTGACAAAGTAAGTGCTTTCTACATGAAGAATCTGGCTCAACCATGGCAGACTATGTTCAAAGTATCCAACCGCTGCTTAACAACAAGAACTTCTGGCCATGATCAGACCAAGATCAACATTATTCAGTTGTTTCATGTTGTACTCAACCAAACACATGTTGATTATGCTGCTCTTCTTTGGTGGGATTTTAGGAATAATATGTTTCAGAAAAAGGAAGCTATTCAGTATCCTCGTTTCATCAAGCTAATTGTTGCTGATCTGATGAAGAAATTCCTCGATATTCCCAAAAGGCTTGAAGAGGACTATCATTCTATCAAGGATGATGTTCCATTGGTTAGTGTGTATACAACGGGGAATGTCTCAGTTCGAGGAATGCTGGTTCCGGATGTTTTCTTAACTGCGGAGATTAGAGAAACGAATGATTTCAAGGAGTATAAGACGGTGTTCATAAAGGTAGACGTTACAATGAATCAACTGCAACCGGTTGTTTCTACCTAAGGAATGCATAGGATTACACCTAGCGCCCATAGGGCACCTACCGTTTCTGCTAGTCATCCGGTGACGAAGAAGAGGAAGCAAATTGCAGGAGAATCCAGTTCACCACAGCAGTCACTCAAAATAACAATTAAGCAAAAGCAAACAGATGAGAAAGATGATGATGACTCTGAGGATATGATAGAGCCCATGAGTCATAAGGATAATCCAAAAGTTGTTGATGATGATGATAAAGAAAGAGAGAAGCAGGATGATGAGATGGGTAGTTTGGAGATTAGGAATGAGGAGACGCACACAACAATTCCCACACTACTTAGTTCCCATAGGAAAATCTTATCTTCGGATAAGAAAACTTTTTAGGAATTGACAGATATTGTTTCAAATCCAACTATCTCAACATCCAAACAACCACAAGTCAAGAAAAGAATTTCTAGTAAATACTCTCATCTTCCAGGAGCGCTTCGCAGGATGTGCAGGCGTCATGGTTATATGATTCAAGACATGGAAAGGAAATGTGTCACTACTGCAAAGTTCTGGGAAACTCATAACAAGATTGATGACATTTTACATGAAGTTGTTCCACAAATTGCTGAGAATGTTACCAAGATTTAATTGAAGCCAACCTGAAACCATGCATAGTTAACACCATCATTGAGGATCGTGATGCCTTTCGTTCAGAAGTACCTGCTTTTGTTTCTCAAGAATTCAAAACACACGCACCAAAGATCATAACCAAACTTTTTGAAGACTTTGTTCAATCCAATGTTATTCACGTTCATCCAACCACAAGTTCATCTAATCCAACAGATTCATCAGCTGACCTTCAATATCAATTGTATTTAAAGATGAAGCGTAGTCTTCAGGATCGAGCTGATAATATCACCTTGTGGGAGGCATTGAGGCATAAGTTTGAAAAGTCTTCTACATCTAACACTTCTTGCAGGGAAGATGATTTTCACTCTCATCATGATGAACATCAAGACGATGATGCTCCTCCTGAGGGGGAGAAAAGAGTGAAAAGTAGTAAAAAGTCAAAAAGTTCAAAGTCTGCAAGGGGGTCTTCGTCAAAGCATTCAAGAAAAGACTCCACAACATATGTATCCAAACAACAAAGTCAACATCAAGAATGGGATGCATGGGAAGAAGAAAATGTTGTTGATGAAGATGAAGTGATTCCTGAAGATGTAACACCTGAGTTGATTGCAGAGTCTCAGAATGTTGACAAACGTGTTCCAACCATCTTTGATCATGCAAGAATGGAGGCTACTTTGAGAGATTCTTTAAGTAATTTGTCCAGAAATGCTGAAGAATATGCCTACCATTTGGAACAATCAACAAGTTTCATGGAAAATCAGATAGTTTGGGAAAGCAGAAAACAAGATATTCTATGGACCACAAAGGAATCCAAATGAACCTCCAAGACCTTTGTATAATAAATATTTATTCTTCTTGAAGTATGGAAATACCAAGGAAAAGAAGTATATTTTGTCACTCCACAAGATTCATGCAGAAGAATTTCCAGAGCCTGGTCTAGAGGAAAAGTTAAATCGATGGGTTCGGAAAGAGTTCAAGACTTTTAATGAAAATGCACGGTTATCAATTCAACATTGGAAGGATTCATGGCATAAAAGAGTATACAAGCAAAATCAAAAGAAAGTCAAGAAAAATCCAAAAGACTATTACTCGAATCACAGGATTACAGAAGTTGTCAGAATTATCATCACTTATTCAAACACAGGGATTATATTTATGGAACAAATTCATGTGAGAGAGCAACGAATAAGCCAGACACAACTACACAATTTCAAAAAGCCTGACTAATAGTACTAAACATAAACGATATTGAAGACTTGTATTATCTCTGTCGAAGCAAGGAGATTGATAATTGGAAAGTCAAGCTAATGAACTCATTGATAATGTTTATCAGAAGTTGTATGATCTAGGAGAGGGTTCATGATTTCCAGCTGGGAATAGAGAGTTATCAAATGAAGGTAAACTTAACAGAACCAACCTTAACATTTCCTGGTATTGAAGAACATGCACCGTACATAATAGTAGATGAGCTACAAATGGGCTTGATTTACTTAAATAGTAAAGATGAGAAAAGAGTCATGTACTTGGAAGAGATTGTTAAATTATGTGATGCTACACTAGAAAAGGTTTTGAATAAGGCAAAGCTCAGAATGTTTAAAAGCAAGTTTTTGAAGAAACCACCTTTGCTGGGTGAATTAGATCAAGACATAATGAAGGCATACGAAAGAGAAATTTCCAAGCGTCTAAGTCACCGACAGCAAATGCGGAGATGGGAATCTTTTATGAATGGAAAACCAATTCTACCGACGATGAAGCATCTGTAATAATCAACCCTTAGGGGGAGATTGTTAGAATCGATAAAAAGTGTTAATTATTATTATTAAATGGTCTTAGTTTAGTTTATAGTTTTATTAATAGTTTTGATGTAATAAAGTCTATCTTGGTAAAGTTGACCAAGGTTTGACTAAGTGTAGGGAAAATAGAATAGTTTAGTAATAAGTATATATACTCATCTTGGAGGAGTATATATACATGTCTTGTCTTTGTAACACTCACTTCTCCCTCCCATTTCTATTTTCCCCTTTTGAAATGAAAATTTAGAAAATGATGAAAATACTCTTTAGCTCCTCTTTTTTATTCTACTAGCTTTCGTATGATATCTACTTAGCAAACGTAGCATCTAACAATTACTAACATGAATCTTAGTATCCAAGATTTAGTAAATAAAATATGCATATAGTTCATGCTAAATTAGAAGTTGTGTTGGCTAATCTTGGAATGATTAAGAAGGAAACTTTGCATGCATGAGATGTTTAACATATTTAGCCTTAAGTATAATGTATGCCAATAAACTTCAAAGTTATATACAAATCGGACCTAGTCATCGTTGTCTTTAAACCTGAATATTTGAATGCCTAAATAGTAAACGAGTTACCAATCTGTTTTGAAATAAACTGAGTTTTACGTATTGTTTTCTTGTTGTTGTCTTTAATACAACATAAGCATTTCTTGTTTTCTAAAACGTCAGGTATACGTCGTATTGGCTCAGAAGTAAAACTATGAATAAGACTTTGAATATCAATAATTTTATAATAGGCATGTAGCCATTCTTTTTCGATATGAAACTGAATTAACATGTTAGATTCTTTAATACACGTGTTTAATGAGTAAGCTAATAAATGGTCATATGTATGAAGACTTATCAAAAACACTCATCACAGTTAGTATACAAAAGCATTCATGACGCAAGTAAATAAGTAGTATCAAGTATTTACTAAACTACTAGAAATCGAATGGTAAAATTTAGTAGTAGTCACTTTATCATTAATTAATAATTTGTATTTATGTAGATACCATGAAGCGGGAATAGGTCAATTTGATTGTTTTGAGTTCGCGTTGATTTGTTTTTAAGGTACATATATTCTATCCTTTCTTTTAAGGATTCTCATGACTTTTGCTTCGTATCTATTTGCCTCGCTGAAATCCCTATTTATGTTTCCCATCCTATGATTCGTTATTTGTTGCAACCTTATTTGATAACTTCATTGAGCCCTTTGAATTCATTTGATACATGCTTCATTTGACATTGCTTTGATATGAATTTATCCGTTTTGTTTAGACATGATTTTCTTTGGACATAATATGTTTCGTTTTGATATGTTGTATGAACCCTTTGTTTTGTTCCGATGCCTGAGCTAACTAGCCATGGAGGTACCATGGCCGCGTCATTGAGGCACCAATGGCGTGACACTATTTGTGACGGTATGATCAGTACATGGCGTTCCTTTTTGTTTTGTGTGCTCTATTATGCACTTGGTCGTATATGATTTGATTTGTAGGGAGCGTATGGATGCATCCTAGGTACTTTGTTTAGTTTTGTTTTGGTGAATGGCTTAGTGTGGTGCCAACACCCCATTGCACATTTTGTTTTGGTACATGTGGAGATTGCAACTCCCTTGTACAACTTGTTATGATATATATATATATATATATATAATATACTATATATATATATATATACTTTATATAATATAATATAAAATATATATATGATCTTTTAGTCTAAGCATGTGGCATGCTTTAGACATTCGTTTCGAGCTCGTGGAACATTTCTATATGTTTTGTTTGGCTACTTATTTGTTCAGTTCCGATGATATATGAAATCTCTGATTCCATTTCGGTTACTACATATGTTTGATCTATCTGTTTTGTTTATATTTGTTCACTGAGCTTTAGCTCAGCTGCATTTTCATCTCTCCGTGGCAGGTAATAAGAGGAAAGTTGGGTGTGATTGAAGAGTGCTTAGGAGCTCTTAGTGGACCGACTTGATGATAGCTTTCCCATTTCTTTTTAAAATCATTTAGACGTTGAAGTTAAATTTGTCTTTTGCTTAGACTTTGGAGATTTGAATTAATTTCGTTTGGAGGTCATGATGTATTTGACAATTTATTTCCTTAGTTTTCTTGGTGAACGTTGTTGAACCATATTATGAATAAAGTATTCCGCTTGCGTTTGTTTTGATGCCATAAGTGTGACATTTGACCATTCTCGGGTAGGGTGTTATAAGTACTTGGTCCAGGTTAGATGACAAATTTGATGACTGATGACCACTAACGTGTGCAGGCACCTTTGTATGAACAATATCTTTTGTGTGACCAAAAACCAAAAGAGATCAAATATATGGCACTAAGAGTAACAAATTCAATAAAGATCACTGATTTTTCTGAAATCCGATATACCTGGCAGTTTGCTTTGCACGACTTTATCACGCCTTTCTCTTTTAGTTCTCTTTGCCTTTCTTTTCATAAAGTTCTTATAAAATGATTCAAGAATAACACTCAAGTAATGTTATTGGATCGTGGTATTGGTAACTGCTATTTATGCCATATTATGGGCCTGATGAAAGAAAAATAGATTATTAACTTTTTATGAGAGGTGTACCTGTAGTTGTAAGTTATAGCTAATGTAAATGATGTATTGACTTTTTAGGAGAGGTATTGCATGTGACCAAAATGGTTTAATTATAGGTCAGATTAAGTAAGGCATCTCAAGGTATTGCCTGTGACTAAAATGGTTTAATTATAGGTCATATTGATAGTTTTCTTATTGTTATCGGATTTTAACGTCGTTTGTTTTAAATGAAAAAAAAGGCTAAAACCTTTTATTGTTGTTATGTAGATGGGTTTGCTCAAATGAAGCAACGTATCCTGGTGTATGATAAGAACACAAATGCATTCTATTCTCAAATATAGAATTGCATAATGACACATCAGTAGCTAAACGCATTGAATAAATGCCTTCTATTCATGCAATTTCTCACCAAGGAAATTCAGTCTATTGTAACATGGTCAACAACGCATTCTCACTTTGGTCTCTTTGTTGGGATTTAACATTCTAGGTAACCAGTTTAGCTACGAGTGCGCATCGGATTAGATCTAGTTAAGGCACATAGAATTAACACTTAATAAAGTAAATAATTATAACAAAGTAAATATTTACTTACCTCTTGATCTTGAACTTGAAACGAGTAGCGGTTAAATTACCGCCTCTACGGTTGCTCACACAACACGTCGAACAAGTACGCAACAATGCTAGTCGTAACTTCACGAGCTTCAAACACCGATAGTGTATGCTTCTTTTACTTGAACCAAAAACCAAACAACATGTGTTTAATATTTGTTCTAGATCCGATCCAAATACCTAAGTGGCATACGTTTGAATCGAACAAAGAAACAAAAGGGAAAAACCAAAACTGACCGGCATGAGAATCGAACTAAGGTCAGTGGGATCACAATCGAACGACACAACCAATTACTATACATCCTTTGTTGTATATATGATGAACACACACAAAATAAAAGGTAACGAAACAATATACACATGCATACGATTTGTATTACTATCTATGCATGTGCTCCTTTTACTTTTTCGTTCATACATGCATACATGCATGATATTATACATAATATTATCATGCGAATGGTGATCTGTGTTTGTGTTCTCGTAGGGATTTTTGTCGTGTGTGAATTTGTGATTGGACCGAATGAATTAATTGGAGGAGGAGATGGGGTATTTATATAGCCTCTAACCCTAGTTGTAGATAAACTAGGATACCCTCATAATCCTTATCACAATACATTACTTATCCTTTATCTCTAAAATTTATCTCAAAACCCCCTTCTAGAAGCTATATGGGTCGGCTAACAAGGGACACCCACAAGGTTCGGGTTTTGTCAATTTTAGTCCCTTCGGTTCATATTTAAATAGTTGTTGAGTTAGTTATAAAATAAAAACTAACTAACGGGGGGGGGGGGGGGGTTATTTAAATTATTACGTGAAGCATATTAAATCCTTAATAATAAATAAATATATATTAAGTATTAAATAAACGTACTCTTCGTGTCTTAACGTGTGTTCCCTAATAGGCTCACATATTCGTAACGTATACGTGCTAGCCGACTACCATAACCCAACAGCTCCCACTTGGGAGTTGGAGTAGCACCTAACACTTATACCTATAATTGGCAAAGTCTAGTAACCCACACAATTATTTTTACATTAGGAATATTATGAGATAAAAGTTTCAAGAACAATCTCATCTTATTAATGGTTGGTTTATTTATTGCTTTAATCATCATCCCTTCTTTGATACCCTTAAACCATGGATATGGATCATAACTCATTCCATATAGTTTAAATTATGTTTCTCGTTATAGAAATAATTCAGATATACCAAATGTAATCAAGAATCATCTTGTATTACCCTTTGGGCACGGCCATGCAATTATCTGATTAATTCTGGAGAGGGCTCATGGTATCATACTGCACATATCAAGTAGAGGAACAAATTCTTTGTTGACTACAAGTGTTGTGGAATTCTGCTTCACATCACTTCCAAGAATAGCCTTTATGACTACCTTTTTCAGGATAGCGTTTGACTTAGACTCAAAAAGTGATATCCACACATTGAAAAACTTGCTTGCATCTCAAGTCTAAGGACGACTTCTAAACCATTATTCGACATTTACTCATGACGAGGATCCAAAAGTAAATATTTGAAGGAGGGGTATCCAATATGTATCCCTTGTGAATACACATGAGTTTGGTGGGAACAATCCATATATTCACGGAATATAACCAACACTCACATTTGCCTTACATAACAATATTCCCATATTGTTAACCGACAATGGACATATTTAGAATGATAAGAAATCATTCATGGATTAAACATGCAAATATAGGATAACAATTTTTATATGAATGAAGAACAAATACCAAGTATCTTTATTCATCAGAAAGTAAATATTGTCTTACAATCCCAAATTATCCAAATATTCAAACAGATATGCATGAAACTAATTAGCAAGTTGAAGTCTAATGTTTCCAACATTCTCAACTCTTTCTTTACAAGACAGCTAAATAGTTATCTGAGTAAACTTTCCGAATACTTGTTTCAAATTCTCATATAGTGAAAGATTTGAATAATAAGATGAGTGTCTTATAGTTCACGTGCATACTATTGCAAGAGTCATAGTATGGACAAGGTAATAGTACCTTTTATAAGGTATTTGAATTCAACAACATACCTATCTCAGACCGTCATCTTTACAGTTTCTTAAAAATGTAAAGTATTCTCATTCTTTAATATGTAATGCAATACTGCTCTTAAGTGAGCATATCTAGTTAGCAGATTTATCATAAATGATGAAATCCTTCTTGAACTAGAATTGATTATTCTCTAGCATCAGTTGTACACAAACAACATTATGCCTTATATAATTCGTAAACATTTGTATTTAACAGTCATCTAAATTCTCTCAATTAGATATAGCTATCTAAAATCTCTCAATTAGATACTATTGTTGTTAGCTCATCTTGCTAACATGCAAAAGTAACAACCAGTCACATACACGATATAATATATATACATTATGAACCCTTAGTTAAAAAACACAAGGTTTCCATCCATGTACTAAATTATCTCAATTGAAATATATCATTTAAGACTTGCTTCAATGACATATTGCATTTGTGTTGGACTTAATTTATGCATACGTTTAACTTAATAAACAATTATTCCAAGGTCGTTTGTTTTCCTAAATTCCTAAGTGAAGTTTCATTCCAACCTTAAGGATTAATATCAAGCTTATGTGGGATGATACTTTCGATATGTCATACAACATATGAATTTAAGAAAACAACATGGTGCTCCCACTCAATGTCAGATGTACTCTGGAGTCATCTTAATTTAATCAAAAATCATATTGTGATTAAACTTAAGATCTCATCTCCTAGATGCATGATCCAATCCACACTTGGATTCTTTTATCTTGTATGCTATATAAAGATTTTTAACCCCTTTTGATTACACACCGTCCTCGCAAATGTAATCACTAAGGAAAGAGTCTTAAATCTCAATTGCCATATTTCAAATATGGACTCATAACCCTTTATGATTACTCATCGTCCTCGCCAAGGTAATAATCCAAGAAAGAGTTATGAACCTTAATTTGACTTTTAAAGATTCAAGAAATCATGTATGACAATTAGTTATCTTTATATAATTAATACGTGCAGAAAAGAGAGATTTAATCATAGTCAATTGCTTGAGTAAGATCAAAATTCTTATCATCAGTCAGGCATTAATATGTATACAATTTTGTCCTTATGAGCCTTTCTTCAAAAGAAACTCATTCTAACCTCACAGGTTTACTCTTTGGTAAAAGATCAATCAAGCTCAAAACTTGATTGGCTTTTAAGGACTGCATCTTATCATTCATAATTCTAAGACCTTTATCAGATTCAAGATGTGATAATGTATCTTAGCAATTAGCAGGTTTGAAATGATCCTCTAATTTATATTCCTCAGCATTGATATTACAATATCAATCAAGTGATGAGGCATCCTTGCGGATTTATGAATGAGAGTTCTAATATATTTTGGTTCGACATTTACATGTTAAACCTTAGTTTGACATTAGCAAGTGGATTTAGAAGGTTATGTATTTTGTTCTTGAATATCTTCAAGATTTATATATACTCCCACTTACTTTTGTAAGTAGAGAAAATTCTCTAAATACTAAGTATTTAAGCAACAATGATTGTTCTTAATTGGGAAACACAAAACACATTTCAAGTTCTCATCTCTAGCTTGTTAATAATATGCTTCATAAGATTTTAACAAATTTTAGAACTTTAATCAAAACATAATGGGATTTATCTCAATCCAAAGATGATGTCTTGATTACCTTCTAGGTTGAAACTATATTGAGTGTATTCATGACACACGCAAACTTCAAACCTTGATCGATTTTTGAGGTAGAGCCATTTAAGTTATCAGAAATCAAACTATATGAATATAGTTTGTTTCAACACATTATACATACCATAATAATGTGGTATTCTATGAGTATTGGAATTGTGAGACTCCATCAAAATTCCATTAGATAACTTAATTCTTTTTAGGTCAAATACTTGTCAATTGGGTCCTGCCAAATTGAATTCATAGTATTTTAAAACCAAGTGCATGCTATAATGTATATTTCTTGAATTAAGCAAGAACTCTATGCTCACGTGTTCACAAGAAGACAGAACAATTCAAGAATTCCATGTTCTTGTGTTTACAAGAAAACAAAACATGTCAATTATACATTATTAAGTCTTTGAATAATTGAAGGACCTTATGTTAACTCTATGTTCATGTGTTTCAAGAAAACAGAACATGTCCAGTTATACGTTACAAGTCTCCGAATAATTCAAGGACATCATGTTAATGTGTTAACAAGAAGACATAACAATTCAACTACTTACTCTATGTTATTAGTCATTGATTAAATTCAAGAACTTTATAATTATGTCTTAGCAAGTAAACATAATTATTCTAACTAAAGTAATCATGAACGCAAACTCTTGAGTTCAATAGTAATTTCAAGTTAATTTCATACTTCAAAATCATGATTATATAATTTAACCATAAGTCTATTGACTAAAACAAGTAGTCAAAATATTGAAGTAGCTTATAGTATATCTTTGACTTTTAATGTAATAGGGCAACAAACATCTTGGTGTTTAAGTCCTAGTAGATTGATTAGCTTCCTCACCTTGCGGTCAAGAGAAACCAATAATCATATTGTTATATGTTGTTCCTTGCACACATTTAAGATTTCTCCCACTTGTGTACGGGACAACATTATCTAAGGTAAACAAACAATACGACAAGCGCTCAATTGTATAAACAATATGATAGTGTCATAGATGTTACAAGTAGATCTCAAACTATAATGTTTAATAAGGAATTGTGGATTATTATTCTATAGATAACATTTCGGAAAGCAACCACAGATATGGAACTTGTTATCATATAAAATAAAATGCAATCTTACTTAAACATGTGTTTGTTCATATTCGGAAAGTAATGAATTATTTCAAAGCAAGTTAGAAATAATATGGGCAACTATTAAAGAAACTTGTAGCTCCCACTGAATTTTGACAACATTACATGAATGTCTTTTCAGAAATAAAACGCAAAGCTCCCACTGGATTTGTCAACGTTGTAAGTGTTACATCACCGGTAGAAAGTAAATAGTGATTTATTTACTTTCCTACTCTCTTAGAATGCCTACAAGTAGCAATGTACTTAGGTATTGAATTGAGTATATGAATTTCTACTTATGTAGATGAGGGACTAGCCATCATGTATTCATTAACTTGAATATTTAGCATGCATTTCCTCCTTTATCATATGCATAGCCACAAGGGTGTTTAGCACTATAAGGAATGAATTCGAGTCCAAGAAAATTTACCTAGAAGACCTGCTAGCAATTTTCTTTACTCATTGCGTTTTAAACTCATACATCATGACAAGTGCAAGATATCATTATCTGGCAGCTATAGACACAATGTTCTCTAGTTACACAAATATTTTATCTTTCAAAAATTTCAAAACCGGAAAAGGGTAATGAAAGATTGAAAGTGAGTTAAAGATCAAAAGAGAGTTTGAATATAATATTTGCTTATATAATATATGTCAATTATTACCCTATCTTTATCTTGCTCAAAATTTTTGAGCTTATAGATAGAAGTTAAAGAGTCATCCTCCTTTTTCTTACTAGGTAGAAAGAGCATGTAGATGTCTTTTTCAAAAAAGAATCTCAACAACTTGTCTCGATTTTACGAAAGTTATATGTCTGCAAGATAACACAATCAATCAGATATAAGAAAGTTCAATCTTACGTATTTTCGATAATTAATTTCCTTAATTGAATTATAAACTACCCAACTTTATGCGTACTAATTTAGACTATGCACGTCCAACTTGGACCTCCTACTTTTTACAAAGCTGTTCTGACCACCCAGGGCGTAAATCTCGTACGTAAACAAGAGGGCGCGCGCAAGAGGGTAAGCGTTACCCTCGTCAGCGTTTATTACATTTTAATGCAACTTTTAGATTTATGCATACTTGTCAAAACATTAAGTAATCAAGTAATAATGTTAAGAGCAGGTTTAGTATCATCTTAATGCCTCGGGTCCAATGTCGACAAGAGACTCGAATTAAGTGCCCAAACGATGAACGTGTAAAAATCGTTCAAAGGTTCTGACCAGGAGGCGAAATTCACAGGGGTTGGTAGGGGTCAGGGGTCTGGCAAAGAGGGACTCAAACCAATTGCAGTGTTCTACAGTGGATGACATTGACTTAAATTTTCAAAGGGGTATGCAAACATAATGTGTCAAATGCTGTTTTGTACAATAGAAGCATGCATAAATAACATTTATATCATGATTTCTAAAAAAACCTTTAATAATTACACTGTAGTTCCTGCCATGGTTCACGGGTTAACTCCAATCAGAACGCCACAAAAAAGCGGAGAACGAGAAACCAGGTCAGCTGCGATGAAAATATTAAAAACCTTATTTATTAGGGAATTACGTAAAAACGACCCGCCTTAAACTTCTCTTATAGTTTGTTCTAGTGGATGAGCCGTACTTCCCATGAGTCCATAGCGTCCAGTTTTTAATCTTGAAATCAAGTTTCATAGTTTATAGTCTTATTAATTTTCTCAAAAATCCAATTTTGCACGAAACAAATAATAGGTCACAATGAGCATGTTTTTAAGTGTAAGTATTGACTTGTTTTACTCCATCTTTCTTTAGTTTTAGTAGTATTGCATAATATTAGGCGCGGATACTAGTAATCAAGTAAAAATATGCACATAAAGACTAAAGCTAATGATGATATTAAATTAACAAGTAAACATGTAAAATCCGAGTTCTCAAGCGAGTCTTCCCCAATTGGAGAACCATAAGACCCTCACTAGGTTTTCATCAATGTGCCTAGATCGCCCCATTCATCACAAAAGTGATTGAGTAGGTCTTATGGCCAGATAGGTAAACACAATCAGACTAAATATGTAAAAGATCTAGTTTCTAAAAATAAAAGATTTTAGTTACTATAAATAAAATCAAGATCTTTTTATATAAGCTGGTGATTTCATTAAAAAGAAACATATATAATAAATTAACAAGTTTAATTTTATTCCCTTTTTAGCATTCAAAAGTAATCAAGATTAGATTACGTGGATATCATTTTAATTATGGCATGATTTGATTGATCTTTGCATATTTGCAGCGAAAACACTTAAATAAATTATCAAGTGCAGCAGATCCATGTTATTTGAATTAAATCTGGGCGTTTTGATTTGTACAAACAAGACAAGATATATTCAAAAGTGTAACCCTAATGACAAAAGAGTTGGTCGTGATTGCCCCTGTTGGGATTTAATAATTAGGTAACAGTTTACTTAACGACTTTGTACGCAACGGATTGGATCTAGTTTAAGACACAATGAGTAACACTGTAATAAATAAACAAGTATTAACTAACCTTTTGTTTAATGATAAAAAATCAATATACTTACGCCTGATCTTGATCTTGAATCGAGTGATTTAATTACCACTTACGTGTTGATCAACAACTCGTCGAAACATAGTTATGCAACAATGCTAGTCGTAACTTCACGAATGAACAACGGAACACAATATTCTTGTTTTTGAGTTTATACAGTCGAAACAACAAGCCTACATGGGTATTTACATTCTGACGATTGTATAGCAAACGAGGGGGTAATTACCCCGCGCGTTGCCGCGGGAGTTAAGTTTTTTGCATTGTTGTTGTGCAAGTTTCGGTTTGGTAAATATCAATACTGGTCTCATTTTATTCGTGGTCCAGAAGCATTTTTGTCCTGTTATATTTTTTTGATTTAAAAATTTATGTAAAAGAAAATTGCGAAAATAAAAGAAACTTAAGGGGCCTTTTTTATTATTTTTTTAACAAATTTATGTAAAAAGTCGGTAACAGTTTTAAAGTTGAGGTGTAGCCGTTTGTAATTTTTTTTTTTTTTTAGTTTGGGCCAAATTTTTTGCATTGTTGTTGTGCAAGTTTCGGTTTGGTAAATATCAATACTGGTCTCATTTTATTCGTGGTCCAGAAGCATTTCTGTCCGTATATTTTTTATTTAAAAAATTTATGTAAAAAAGTTGCGAATAAAAGAAACTTGAGGGGCCTTTTTTATTATTTTTTTAAAAATTTATGTAAAAAAGTCGTAAACAGTTAAAAGTTGAGGGTCCGTTTTGTAATTTTTTTTTTTTAGTTTGGGCCAAATTTTGGGCTAGTTTTTGGCCCGGTACTGTAGCACTGTAGCAGGCACTGTAGCTGCTACAGTGCCACCGACCATTTGTGAAATGTATTATAGAGTAATAGAGAAAAGAAACCATGCATGTAATAGCTACATGAATATCATCATGCATGTATAAAATAATTCATACATGCACATGACGTATTGGATTTCATCTATTTGAAGATATACTGTATCGCATGACTTTTGGGATACATTGTGTCGGCTGACACATTTTAGGATATACGTAGTACTATCGTATATAATATTGTGTTATGTCTTGATGCATTTCATCATAACATATACAGTATATTCCTTGTCAAATATGTTTGTTGATTAAGCCATCTTAATACTATTAGTCCACCACATTGCTTTGACTAGTCAAGCAAGTATTTTCAAATTTCCTGTTGAAAACTACTTATGGCTTTTTTATCTTTACTCGTGGGACCCTTAAAACAAATACAGCATAAACAAAGCAAGCGTAACGAGTAATCTGTCTTTGGTAATATAATTCCGTGTTCATGTAAGCTTCATAAATCAGATAAAATCAAAGTGGTAGCTACTAATCAACATATGCTGATTTCATGTAAAGACCTTTTTTAGGCAGTTGTGCCTGAAGTTTTCCATAATTATGGCTTCTCTTATTTACATGCTCTATGTTTTTCTTATGTGTTTTACATGCTAATCCGTGTATTTCCAAGTACCTCGTTTTGATTCTAATGCGAAAGATGTAGTCTATATAGGAGATGCAGTGCCATCTTTTGGAACTGTGAATTTCAACAGTGTTGTGTACTGCTGTCGTGTTGGTCAAGTCCTTTATAAAGAAAAAGTTCCCTTATGGGACTCGAATTCAGGAAAGTTATCAGATTTCGTTACTCATTTCACCTTTGTAATCGACACCCAAGATTTTCTACGTTATGGTCATGGCCTTGCTTTCTTTCTTGCTCCAGTTGGTTTCACTAGCCCTCTAAACTCAGTTGCTGGTTTTCTAGGCCTATATAATTCTACAACTAGCGATGATCCATCTCAAGGTCCGATTATTTCTGTAGAGTTTGACTCATATTCCAACCAGGAATGGGACCCTCCAGTCGAGCATGTAGGAATCAATAGGAACTCACTATCTTCAGCCACGTATGCTGCTTGGAACGCTAGTTTGCACAATAAAGAGACTGCTAATGTTTGGGTTTCTTATAATGCTACAACCAAGAACCTCAGTGTCTTTTGGACGTATGAAAGAAACCCAAATTTTCAAGGAAACTCGAGTCTTTCGTATCAAGTTGATCTCAAAGAGGTTCTTCCTTCATGGGTCACTATCGGCATCACAGCTTCCACTGGTCAGTTCATGGAGAAACATACCTTGCAGTACTGGGAGTTCAATTCGAGCTTAAATATTAAAGAAAGCAAAACATCATCAAAAAAGTTGAAGCTAACACTGGGACTAGCAGTGCCATTAGGGTGCTTTTTCTATTAACACTATGCTTAGTAGCATATACTATTTGGTCGAGGAGTCGCAAGAGGACTACAAATGAAACATTAGAAACAGTTGACTTGTCTTCGATTAATGATGATTTCGAAAGAGGAGCTGTGGCCTCCAACTAGATTTTTCTTTCAGGAGATCTCGCTTTGGCTAATAATAATTCACTGTGATTGAAGTTAGGGGAGGAGGATTTGTGGTGCGTTTTAAAGTGGATTCTCACCCGTGAACGAAAAGATAGTCGCAGTTTAAAAAGATTTCACGGAGGATCCAAACAGGGAAAAAAAGAATATATAACAGAAGTTAAGATCATAAGCAGTTTGAGACACAGAAACTTGGTGCAACTCATAGGTTGGTGCCATGAAGACAACCAATTTTTACTAGTCTACGAGTTTATGCCAAACGGTAGTCTCGATTCCCATCTCTTTGGGAGCATGCCCCCACTTGCTTGGGGTGTGAAATACAAAATTTCGTTAGGTTTGGCTTCTGCCTTGCTTTACCTTCATGAAGAATGGGAACAATGTGTCATACATCGTGACATTAAATCAAGTAACGTGATGTTAGACTCAGGGTTTAATGTCAAGCTTGGTGATTTTGGGTTAGCTCGACTTATGGACCATGAGTTAGGTCCACAAACCACAGGTTTAGCTGGAACTTTAGGGTACATGGCGCCTGAGTATGTAAGAACAGGTAAAGCTAGTAAGGAATCAGATGTTTATAGTTTTGGGGTGGTTGCGATAGAAATTTGTTGTGGAAGGAAAGCTAGGGATTGCGTTGATGGGGATTCTGAGATGGGTTTAGTGGATTGGGTTTGTTGTTTGTATAGACGAGGTGAAATTCTGTTGGCTGTGGATGAGAGGTTGAATAAGGATTTTGATGCAGAGCAAGCCAAGTGTTTGATGATGGTTGGATTATGGTGCGCACACCCTGATCGAGGGTTGAGGCCATCTATAAGGCAAGCGATTCAAGTCCTTAACTTTGAGGCCCCTATTCCTGATCTTCCAGTTATTCTCGGGTACCATACATCAACTACTCCTGCAAGTGGTTCAGAAGATCCGTATTTAACTTCTTCAAGTATTAATGTAGGGCGCTAAACTAGTACTGTTTTTTATTTACAAGGGCGCTAAACTAGTGCTGTTATTTAGTTACAAGATTGTGTGTTTTCACGGTTGTATATTTTCTATAAATTTGTATTAGTTGTTATTTCTTTAGACTATGTAAGGCTATAAATATGAATTCTTTCGGATTAAATACATAGGAAGGAATGGAGTATCACATTGGTTAATCTAGTTGATATCTTTTCTACGAAATTCACACCTATAAGGTAATCTTTGACTTGGCTTAATGCTTGATTTTGTTTATCTTGAATGAAACTTTATGTGATATGGTATGTGATTGTATCTCTTGCTTGAAACTTAAGGTATGGACACTCTGTGGGTACTGTGTCAAAGCAAGCTTATTATGACACATTCAAAACAGCTTATGAGTCATAATAACTTACGTAACAGGTGAGTATTACATTGGTATCAAATTGCCTAGTATGATAATTATTTACCTCGAGAAAATATCCAAATCATTGACTAACTTTCAGTTTGGTTCTTACAGTTAACTTATATGCACATTAGAATCTGAAAATGTTCCAGTTTCATATCCTTCTAGTTCATGCAGAAAAATGTTCTCGCTAGAGGTGTCAAATAGGCAGGTCAGACGGGTTGACTATTGGCTAATGGGTCAAAAAGGGTAATACTGGTACGGTTGGGTCATGTTTTCCCCTACTATTTTGAACCAGATTTTCGTAAAAGAAATCGCAAAACGTGTTGAACAGGATTACGAAAAATATATTATTACCTCTAAGAACTATATTTATTTTAATATAGTTATCATTAAAAATATTTCTTGGCCAACTTTCGACCCATTTGAGTATTTGACGTGTTTCCTTTTTCGCAAATCTTTAAACCCATTTGTCCATTAGCGATAAAACATAACTCAAACTGACTGATCATTGTCAGTAATGGGTACAAATTACCACATGTGTGCTCGCTATAAATGTAATGTTGGCGCTAGTATATTGTGGTACCACTGCTTGGTGGTCTTGAAGCTCTAAAATGGTGATTATCTTCTGCTAAGTTGAAACTTTGATCATTTATATGTACATTCTATATTTAATTTATTCTGTCAATGTTCATGCAGGCATGAACCTTCTTATATACATATAAAATTTGACAATATTCAATCCTTGAATATGAGAATTTGAATAATATAGTATAGCATCTCTAATGCTGTTTATCCTTTATGCATATTAGTTTAATCTCGAAGATTAAAGGCATTGACTTATATCCATTAGCATCGGTATTTTATATATCCTTTATGATATTATCAACATATTCAGGTGTCATTGAATGATTGGAGCACATATCCTAGGAAAACAAACCCCACATGTAATGATTTTTTTACGAAGTTAACTATCAATCGTTTATTTATTCATTGCATACGTAGTTTTTACTCTGTCAACGTTCATGAACCGTCTTATATACTTATAAAACTAAGACAAAATAATGATCTTGGAGATTAAGATGTTGACATATATGAATATGCATCTTTATTTCTTTGTCGTTATGGTATAGTAGCTTAATCTTGCCGGCCAAGATTTTGTTCTATATGAATTAGCATCTATACTTTAAACTGTTATCTTTATGGAATTTATAAGCATATTCAGGTGTGGCTAGGGGGGCTAACTGTAATGAAATGGTGCTTACCCATGTTCAATTTCAGGCAGGAGTGCCTCTACTGAATAGTATACAATGGACTTAAAAGAAAACGTTCATGCATCGTTTTAAGTCATTAACAATCAAAAAGGTCATTGTAATATGGGTCAAAAAGGTTGGCTCGGGTCAATCCGTAACCACTTTGTCATTGTTTTTTGAAATTTTTAGTAATAAATATTGCATCAATTATGATACAAAACTTATACTATTACAATTATGATACAAAACTTGTTCTCCTTCAACTGTTGCTTGTTACAAGAGGTGGATCAAAAGGGCAAAATAAATAAATTCACCTGTTTCAAGTCATTTAAGGTCTAGAAGAAGCTAGGTTCAATATTTAGTGTCCTTAACAATTTGAAGAGCTATTGGTATGAGCACAGTTACGTATATTACATGGCTGGTGATGTTCGATCATTATATGACAGCATGATTCTTACATTGTGAACTGGTTGCTATATAAAAAAATGCTTAGGACAGAATATACTTGGGTTCTACAGTAGATTATTGGTATGGAAGTTGAAAAGAAAAAACCTAGGAAATAAAAGACAGAAACAAGATACCATTATGATAATCTTTTTTATATGATAATCGGAGTCTATTGGTTAGTGCAGTATTTCTTCTATGTTGACTTTAAGCGCTTAGTTGTTAATTGAGTAGTTAATACTCCTCTAATCTTCATGAACTTTTGATTCTCTATATAATATTAGGAGATTAGGTGTAACCTTGAAGAACAAGTTTAGAAAATATGTATTAGCATCAATATTTTATTTTTTATTAACGGTATTTAATCACGTACATTATCAGGAGTTGTTAGCACAAACACATTGTGTTTTAAGCTTTTAGCTTAATCATGACTACCTTACTCTTTGTTTCTTGTTTCTTTCTCTTGTTACCTTTTTCTGCATCAGTGTATTTTGAGATCACTCGTTTCGACACTGATGCAACAAACATACTCTATACAGGTGATGCAGTGCCTTCTGTTGGTACCATAGAGTTCAACAAAGTCAATTACATCACTCGTGTTGGTCAAGCCATATACAAAGATACGATCCCAATATGGGACAGAAAATCTGGTAAGCTAACAGATTTTACAACTCACTTCACTTTCATCATCGATACACAAGGTCAACCTCTTTATGGTCACGGGCTCACTTTCTTTCTAGCTCCCGTTGGCTTCCAAATCCCACCCAACTCAGCTGGTGGCTTTTTAGGCCTCTTTAACACTACTTACACCGACTCATCCAGAAACCAATTGATTGTAATAGAGTTCGACTCTTATGTAAATGTAGAATGGGATCCTCCATACCAACATGTGGGTATTAACAAGAACTCGATTAGTTCAGCTAACTACACTGCTTGGAATGCTAGTTTACACAGTGGAGACTCTGCTGATGTTTGGGTTTCTTACAATTCTGCCACTCAAATTCTGAACTTATCGTGGAGCTACGGTCGTGCAGGAAATGATACTAGAGGGAATACAAGTCTTTCGTATCAAGTTGACCTCAGTGAAGTTCTTCAGGAGCGGGCGACAGTTGGGTTTTCGGCTGCTACTGGTGCTAATACAGAAAGACATATCCTTCAATATTGGGAGTTTAATTCCACCTTAGATGTAGCAGAAAAAAGTGATAATAAATCAATAGGATGGAAACTAGCAGTGGGGGTATCTGTCCCTGTTGGTATTTTAATTTTAGCAGCTATAGCAGCATTTTATATATTTTGGATTAGACCAAAAAAACCAGCAGAGATACAAGTGGAGACAGTCGCCTTGACATCAATGAACGATGATCTCGAAAGAGGGGCGGGTCCGAAAAGATTTTCTTACGACGATCTCGTTTCAGCAACCAACAACTTCTCTAGTGACCGAAAATTGGGCGAGGGAGGGTTTGGTTGTGTGTACAAAGGCCATTTATCACGTGAAGGTATCACAGTTGCTGTCAAGAAAATTTCGCAAGGGTCTAAACAAGGAAAAAAAGAGTACATAACCGAAGTGAAAGTCATTAGCAGTTTAAGACACCGAAACTTAGTAAGACTCATTGGTTGGTGCCATGACCAAACTCAATTCTTGCTTGTTTACGAGTTTATGCCAAATGGCAGCCTTGACTCGCACCTCTTCGGTCAAAGGAGTTTCCTTGAGTGGGGTGTGAGGTATAAGATTGCAACAGGTTTAGCTTCTGCATTGCTATATCTGCATGAAGAATGGGAACAATGTGTTGTGCACCGCGATATCAAAACAAGCAATATCATGCTTGATTCGGGGTTCAACGTGAAGCTAGGAGACTTTGGGTTGGCTCGACTTATGGACCATGAGTTAGGTCCACAAACAACTGGTTTAGCTGGAACCTTAGGCTACTTAGCTCCTGAGTATGTCACAACAGGTAAGGCTAGTAAAGAGTCCGATGTTTATAGCTTCGGGGTGGTTGCCTTAGAAATCGCATGTGGGCGAAAAGCAATGGATTCTGTTGATCCGAATTCTGACCTTGGGTTAGTGCAGTGGGTTTGGGATTTGCTTGGAAAAGGTGAGCTGATATCGGGTGTGGACCAAAAGTTGAACAAGGTTTTTGATAAGAAAGAAGTGGAGTGTTTGATGATGGTTGGGTTATGGTGCGCTCACCCTGACAGGAGTTTGAGACCCTCGATCAGGCAAGCGATTCAGGTGCTGAAGTTTGAGGGTGCAGGCCCGAATCTTCCAATGAAGATGCCAGTGCCAATGTACTTTGCCGAACCAGGTGATGCTGAAGTTAGTTCAGGAGGTGGTTCGATAACTTATACTAGCATTGATCTCATACGTTGAACAGGCGCTATATTTTGGTGTAGTCTGGCTCAAATGAGCCATTGTTGTAAACTTGTAATTGTACTTGCATTGTGATAATATAACAGTTCGTTATATGTTTGATATAGTTCATAACTCGTTTATAATTAGAGATTAGAAACTGATTCTAACATCGACCAGTCTCACGACTAACATGTAATAAGTAAATCACGTAACGCTTGTTAAAGAGACACGGGTTAACTACTTAACTTGATACCTCTTCCTCATAGCAGATGGATCAATCGTGTAGATAAATTTGTATTTGTGATTCTCCGTATATTGAAACTAGAATTAAAGATACCTTTCTTTCTAGACTGGCAATGATGTGACTAATGGAAATTTGGTGCAACTGTAAAGTAATTTCTAAGAACTACAATGACATTTTAGTCAGCAACATTAATATCTTCTCGAAGCCATACTTTAATGCAATAGTTGACTAGCTTATTCCATTTCATCTACAAGATACGAGTAAAACAAGTTAAAAGTTGTATGATTATCACTCAATTAACTTCGCCTAAAACATCATTTTAGTTATCATAATACGTTATTTAACAAGTCAAAACTAAAAGCATATGACTGTTTTTTAGAAAAAACAGTCAAAATTTACAATAAACTGGTAGAAAATGGAACATTTCAACATTATACGACACCTTGATAGAAAAGATATGATTGTTACAAACTTATAACCAGTCTTAATTATGCCTTTATTCATTTGTGTTAACTAGAGGATACTCGCACATAGCGGCATCGATATACATAGCGTTAATTTGTATATGTATTTATTTGTAGAGCATGTGAGAATGGAAAAGTTTGCGGGTTTTATTGCAATTAATAATTGATAGATTGTGTTTTTTTTTAGTTACGGGTATTTTAGTCTAAAAACGTTACTTACTTTTTAAGACAAAATGAGTTTTAAGCAAAGATTAATGTTTAACTATTTTTACAAAACTAGCAGATATTCGCGTATTGCGGCTACGGGTACCCTGTAACTAAAATTTCCGCACCCGTATACCACTTATTTTACGATGAGTTGAGATCCTCAAAAAACAAGGGCAAAAAAAAAACAAATGGGTTAATCCTAACCACTCATTTTTTCACCATCCACTTTCCCACCTTTTTTTTAAAACTCAAATATCTAGCAAACGATAAATCGTTAAACGAAAAAAAATACACCATCGCGACGAGTATTTTTTTATCTTTCTATAGAGAGACACTTATATATACTTTCGACGAACTTTTTTCAAATTTTTTTTTCAATCACGTCAGAAAAAATCTCATGAGATTGTGATACAAATCTCATGTGATTTTTTCAGACGTGATTGAAAAAAAAGGGTAAAAACAAGTTCGTGAAAGTTATCGCCCATGAGTAATTTTTATCTTTCTATAGAGGGCACGTTTTCTTATATATAACTTACGCGAACTATTTTTTCGTTTTTTCTTTTTCTATCACTGTTGAAAAAAAAAATCACATGAGATTTGTATCACAAATCACATGTGATTTTTATGAAATACATGAGATTGTGATACAAATTCTCATGTGATTTTTTCAGACGTGATTTCTCGTTCAGTATGTGATTTTTCGGCGAAATATTTTTTGATTTTTTTTTTCAATCACGTCTTAAAAAAATCACATGGATTTGTATCACAATCTCATGCGATTTGAATATCACATGAGATTAGTGATACAAATCTCATGTATTTTTTCAGACGGTGATTGAAAAAATTTCGGAAAATTGAGTTGTCGAAAGTATCACAACGAGTATATTTTTATCTTTCTATACGGGGGGGCACTTCGATATACTTTCGGACGAACTCTTTTTTCGAATTTTTTTTTTCAATCACCGTCTGAAAAAAATCACATAGATTTGTTTATATCACATGTGATTATTGAAATCACAAGAGATTTTTTTTCAGACGTGGCTGAGAAAAAAAATCAAAAAAAAAATTCGTCGAAAGTATATAGAAGTGCCCCTCTATAGAAAGATGATTTAATTCTTGTTGCGATAGTATGGTTCGTTTTGCGTAACGATTACGGTTTGTGAGATATTTAATTTTTAAAAAATAGGGTGAAAGTGAATTTTTTAATTAAATTAAAATAACAATTAATCTAAACCATTACATGAAAATAAAATGAACGGATAAGATGAAGTGGTTTGTTCTTTTTTTTTGACCATGTTCCTTATAGAACTTTTCTCATTTTACGATATATGTAAAAGAAATCTTCAAAACAATTTGAACTAACAAACTCTTTGATTGATTGACACGTAGGCGAAAAGCCTTGGGTGATAGAAGTATGTGATCAAAATAACAATCGGCAAATGTCATTTTTTCGAAAAGTTATAAGAGTGCTCGGTGCAGTGGATTGTAAGCACGTTATAACGTATTTTTTACCTATAACGACGTCTTACTGCACCGCCTTGTGAGTTACATGCGCGTTATAGGTACACGTCATGGTGATAACGCATTTTGTCGTGTGTGTGATTTTTTTGTTTTTTAGTTTAAAATATGGTTTTTGCGTGGTATGTCATAAGAATGTTATTAGATATGATATTTATATGGCTTTGTGTTATAAGGATGTTATACGATAAAAGATGACACGGCGTGAAAAAAACTCGCGAATAACCCACACCGCACTTGCACTGTACCTAGGTCTTTAGGTATTTCTGTCAAAAAGTAAGAAACAGAAAGCAGTAATAAATGCACTTTTCTTAAACTGTGTGCTTTTTGTCAGGGGATAATAATTTTGGGACGGCGGGTGATGTATATTTATATCGGGTTTGTGTTAAAGGATGTTATACGTATAGATGACACGGCGTGAAAAAAAAACTCGTGCGATAACCCACACCGCACTGCACTGTACGCAATTTTCCTAACGTTGACAAATTAATACCTTCACCACACGTCGTGTTCATATGTCTTTTTTCACTTCTCATTTCCTGGTTATAGAAACTGATACCAGAACAACACTGAAATTCTAGGCCAGGCTGTATACAAACCAAAACAATTAGAAAAGTGTTGAAACCTTATTTAATATGTACGCGGAATCTATCTTTTTAATTAATGATTCATTATTTTCTTTAGTTAAATTGTTTGCAGGGTGGGCGGCAACCAATAATACAAAACATAATCCATTTATTAACTTATTTTATTCGTATCAAAATTAGTAATATTAACGTTATCTAAAAAAGAATACTTTAATTATTCAAATTATTCCATAGTTTTGTATGGTTTATGGTTCGTTTATACAACTCATAATTATTTTATAAACTAGTAACCAGAGTAGAAATCCATTTCAAAAAGAATTCTGCTTTTTATTTATCTTTTATTAACATCGAATTACATGTGATTGCATTAAAATTAAATATATGATTTAACACTAATATCATATATAATTTTTATTAGGGGTGAGCAGAAGAAACCGAAAAAACCGAAACCGAATCGAAAACCAAAAAAACCGAACCAAAAAAACCGACCGAAACTAGAAACCGATGGTTCGGTTTTTAATTTTTCAAAAACCGAAAAATTTCGGTTCGGTTTGGATTTTTGTTAAAAAACCGAACCGTAAAAACCGAACCTAACTGAACCAAACAAATTTTATAATAATATATAATTAATATAATATAAATAAATAGATGATAACTAAAAATTTTAAATTTATATTTATTTTATGGATGAAATTATTATAATATATATTATCTTAATGTTTATATATATGTTTGTCGTGTACGTGTGTTTACTTGACAATATGTCGTTACAATGATAATTATCATACTATGTGTATTTTTCACATGCATGTGTGTGTCTCTCATTTGTATGTGGATAATTGTAAAAATTTGTGTAAACATTATTAGGCTCATAATGACAAAAAAAATTAAAAAAATAGACAATTTTCTACGTAAAACAAGTTTATTAATATAAATTAGCAAAAACCAAATATAAACGGTTTGAAACAAAAAAAAACCGCAAAAACCGAACCGCCAAAAATCGAGCGGTTTCGGTTTTTGGTTTTATAAAAACCGAATATTTCGGTTCGGTTTCGGTTTTAGCCAAAAACCGACCCAAACCGAACCGTGCACACCCCTAATTTTTATCATATATAATTTATCAGTAATATCATATGTGATTTAACACTAATATCACATGTGATTTTATTAGTGTTTAATCACATATGATTTCGCATGTAAGTTTCAACGACGAAAAAAAGACGAAAAAAGGAAAAAAAAAACGTAAAAAGGTAAAAAAACGGAAATTTTTTTTTTGCCGAAAGTATATCTTTTTTTCGCTACGATTAACAGTTTGAAAGATATTACCATTTGAAAAAAAAGGATGAAAAAAGTTTTTGGGTTTAATCTTATTCATTGGATCAAGATGGAGATGTGGGTGGGGATTAGTCCTTTGGTATTCACGTAAACTTTAGTATCTAAATGAAGTTAAATCAAAATGATGTGGGTAAACAATTACCGTATAAAACATAAAATAATAATAATAATAAAAGAAAATCTAAAGTGTAAAATTGGAAAATGAAATAAAAGAAAAGTAATACTGTATTTGTTATCCTAACTAAGTTTACTTATTAGACAAATTTGTTTTCCTCATAACCTATATTTTTATAAAAAGGGTAACATATATTAAGGAACCAAAAATAAAGCAAAGAACAATTACAAAAGGAACAACGGCAATCCACCTTCTTAACAAGACAATTAAAAAAGTAGAGCCCCAAAGAAAAACAAAAGAAAACAAGAATACAAGAATACAACAAGGAAGTTAAATGCTAAGAGAAAAAGAGACTTTACTAAAGGCATAAACTGTAAAGATAACTGAAGCAAATGATCATTAGAACAAATGCCCACCCAAGCCAAACATCCTTAAAACCTATATCACTGTTCATTTAGAGTGACTACCTTCACATAATTATCAAGATGACAAATGTTAAGATTAAAATATGGACATACTAAGTAAATTTGTTTGTATCAAAAAAATCTAAAGTTTAAGGCCAAAACACATATTAGTACCCTGAACTTCACAAAATGGATCATCTAGTACCATGAACTTTTAAGGGTGCAGAATGATACTCTGAACTTGACAAAATAATTTTTTTTACTATCCTATACTAATAAACTTAACAATTAATTATTTTTTTTATTAAAAATCATTTCAGTAGAGTATTTTGTAATAAATATTTTATATTCAGCTAGGCAAATATATTTTTTTCTTAAAATTTAATTATTTTTTATCTTTTAAAGATTAATATAGTATTTTAGTTGATTATTTATAATAAAAATAAGGTATATGTAACATCGATTTCTAAAATATATATCTATCGTGCTACTTTTAATATGATTTCGTATTATATTATTAAGTGTTGTTTTAAATAATTTTTAGATCAACTTATAACTAACTATATGAGTTTTCTAATTTTCAATTTAAATATGCATATAAAGAACTAAATAGTCAAATTGCTATTGTTTCAAAATTATTTGAAATTAACACTTCTGTATATAATACGGAAATTTATGTATGAAACAATATTTATAGAAAGTGAATTACTATACTCAAGTGTTTGTTTCAAATAATTTCAAGACAATAACAATTTGACTATTTATTTCTTCATATGCATATCTAAATTGAAAACTACAAAACTCTTATATAGTTGTTATAAGTTGATTTAAAAATTAATTGAAACAAACATTTAATAATATAATAGGAAAATATATTAAAAATAGTGCACTAGAAATATTTTAAAAATCAATGCTACATATACATTATTTATATTTTAAATAAATAATTAAAATACTATATTAATTTTTAAAAGATAAAAAATAATTAAATTTTAGAAAAAAAATATATTTGCCTAGCTAAAAGTTTTACTATAAAATATTTATTACAAAATATTATACTAAAATGATTTTTAGAAAGAAAAAAATAATTAATTGTAGAGTTTATTAGTATGGGGTAGTAGAATTTTCAGTTTGTCAAGTTCAGGGTCTATTCCGCACCCTTAAAAGTTCAGGGTACTAGATGATCCACTTTATCAAGTTCGAGGTACTAATATGTGTTTTGGCTTACAAAATGCATAGTAAGGCTGAATGAAGTGGTATGCACCGACTCACCTGACACGTTAGCGCCACATCAGCTTTTTCTTTTCAACTTTATAACTCATCTTACAACCGTAATAACAACTTACCTTACATATCAAACTCATCAAAATACCCATTTTATATAAAATATACCTCACTAAATACCCACAAACCCACAAACCAAATAAAATATATTAAAAACACACTCACTAACACCACTCACCTTTGACAAAGAAAGGTGAGTGGCTCACCTCAGTGACACCAACTCCCGCGTGAGTTGGTACCACCGGCGTAGTACTCACCGAGGTGAGTGGTGGTTTGTGAGGTGAGTTACCTCCCACTCCGTCTAGCCTAAGTTTTTCCATTACCATGTCTTAAAAGTGTCCACACATACATGTGAAATGTACCATTTAAGTTGCATGAATTTTTTTTTTCTTCACTTTTCATAATCAAGTGACATCTATAAATATGAATATATTTTTGTATAAAATATGTGATTATAACATTTCTCTTTTTAAAATCACCCGCCCTCGCCGTATAATTTAGTAATTTACATGGTCAAGGCATAATATAATGATTTTTTTCCAACAAGATTGATAAAACTATATTGCTCTTGCTAGAAAGTCATTACTACCATGTCAGCAAAGTTGAAACGAAAGAGTTTTGAAATAGTACATCCGTCCCGCCTTAAATGTTTAAATTGTTATTTTAGAATTTTTCATAATAAGTGTTCATTATCAGGGACGGAAACAGGACCAAATATAAACAGGTGCACAAACTTTTTTGAGTCATAATACTAGAAACACATTTCGATGGATCAGATGCATTTAAGATGACTTAAGGAAAAATCGATGTTTTTTTACAAAAATTAACATTGCGTCTAAAAAATCCATGGGGTTCCCAGGAACCCGTGGAAACCTCCTGGTTCCGTCCATGTTCATTAGGGATGGACCTACTTGAGATCTAGGTGTCGCACACTGGCCACACCCAATTTTAAGTCACGAAATGTACTGTAATATTTTTCAAACAGTGTCGATTTTCATTATCGCAATTGAAGTAATG
>BQNB010015413.1:0-28341 GCA_026074375.1 Tanacetum coccineum
GGTAATCCCCCAATGAAGACTTCCATAAGTTTCTCAGAATTTGGTACCATATTTGGACATAAGATTGTCAACTCTTGGAATCTTCTAATGTAAGTCTTGAAGTCATTCCCTTTTATAGTCAGATTGTAAAATTCATCTTCCATTTTCTTGACCTCGATTCGAGGATAATACTTCTTTATTAAGAGCTTTTTAAATTCGAACCAGGAAATTTTATAAGCTTCCTCTATTCCAATGGGTTGGGCGAATGAATTCCACCAGGATAAAGCTTCCTCGGTTAGAGTACCAGTAGCAAATTTCACTTTGCAGTCCTTGGTACAGTTACGACAGAGAAATACCGATTCAGTTCGTTCAAACCAGCGAATGAGACCAACACCCCTTACGTACCTTTGAAATTGAAAGGTTGGCAGCTCATAAACTCTTCGTAGCTACATTTCCTTGCTGCAGGAGTTCCACTCTGTCTGGTGTTCCTATTGGTATTGTCAGTATTTGCCATGGCAGCAGCTTGTGCTTCCAGAGCTGCAGCAACACTATCAGTAACTAGTTTCCTGATGGCGGCCTGAGTCATGACTGGTGCTGCAGATGTTGATGTCCTCTTAGGAGCCATTCTATCAACATTTACAAGACAACACAAAATAAGAATCCATACAATGATATAGTCATATCATAAGTCATTGTCAAAATTTTCATACATAGTGATATTGAAATCATTTGACATAGATACTTATTTGATACAAGTTCTAACAAAGAAATACACATCCTTTGATATTACATTGCAGAATATAACAGAAAATTTTGGAATCTAAGACTTCCAGAGATGGGCACTCTAACAAGCATCTGACTTATTAGGTTCCTCGGGGACTGGTTCACTTCCCAGTGGTCGCGGTATGATCCATAATGAGTTATCTAATTCTGCAAAGATAGACTCATCAAAGGGATAGTCTGGTGGTGGTGTAGTTGACCTAACCGGTGATGAAGATCCAACTAATGAAGACGGAGATAATGAAATGGGTGATCCAACAGGAGGCTTAGTATCTCTAGGTGGTGTAGGTGGAATCATATGCTCAATGTCTTGATTATTAATCATATCCATGATACCTGGGCACAAAGGTTCGAGAAAACCGAATGGTAAGAGAACCATGGTAATCCCGGATACATAAAGATATGAGTCATCACAATACAGGATATAGGATAGACAACCACGACATACATAAATCTGTATCATGAAACAGCGAGGTATAACAGAATCACAACTGTATTATGTCATAAATAACTTGTCTACATATTTTACATAACCAAAATTTGACAAGTGTCGATATTTATGCCACACATCCCGTGGTTGGATTCTAAACAAAAGCTGTAAATGACAAGGATCTAGTCTAGTAGTCTGGTGGTCCTCCCTTGTGGTTCTTGAGCTCATGGATCATGTCCAGAAGACTCTTCATATCTGATCGGTGGCGAATCTTGATATCCTCGATGAGCATTTCCAGAGTAGAAATCCTGACGCGAGCAAGAACAATCTCGTCGTCATGCCCCATTTGTTTTCTCTGAAATCCAGCAATCTGGGTACGGGCTTCTTGAAGTTTAGTTTCTAGTTGGTCAAAATCTTGTTGTATGATTACTCGACCATTACCAAGACCTTCTATATTATCTTCCATTTTCTCAATGCGCTCAAGAGGGAGCTCATCTAAGTGATTCAAAATAGCATCGATATGTTCCTCATGGCGCTCCAGACGCGTCACATGAGAACTCTCTCCAATTCAAAATAGCATCGATATGTTCCTCATGGCACTCCTGGTGAGGCTGGGGAATAGTCTGGTGAAGCTGGATATAATTAGGAGTGTTTATAAAGGAAAAAGCATCCTCAATATCGGAATCAGATAGGATAATAATAGGATGGGTAGACGTAGACATAACTCTGCAACAACTCAGTGGAAATAAATATAAATCATTTATATATAACTAACAATTGTGTATCATCTGCTAAGCAAAACTCTTATACACAATGTTCAGGAGAATGTAGTGGCACGGACGACTTTCTTGAATGGAAAAAGTAGTTATAGTTTAGGTTTTAACCTTGTTCTCTATAACTCATGAGCTCTGATACCAATCTGTAACACCCCGATAATTCACATAGCAGCGGAAGCTAATATAGGGTATTACTTCATGAATCAACAGTCATAATCATAGAAAATGACTCAAAAAGAGACGTTTTGGAAAATTTAGTTATCATTCAATAATATTTCAGAGTTTTACAAAAGGAGGTCCCAAAATACATATAAAATATAAGGTTTGAATGATAACAAGTTTGGACGTCTTCAAGTCCATGCCACTCCGTGCCTTAGATTTGCTTAATTACCTGAGATAAACATGCTAAAAGGATCAACACAAAAATTCGTAGGTTTATAATATAATGGTTGAATACAAGTCAACGTAAATGGTAATAATTGCAACGAATACAATTATCATGGAAACAATATTATTGCACTACGCTTATGACACTCAAACTTTAACATGGAAATCATATCAATGATATTTAAGGAACGCATGTCCTTCTGGAAAGGTAATTTGCCAATTACCTATTACTTCTCAAATATAGTGCTCTTGGTTACCTCACTGGTAAACACAAACGGGATTCGTCAATCCCGATAGACCTATCCACAATATTCGCGTTCACACACAAGTGATTAATGGTTCATGATATAAAGGATATTGGCAATAGAGGTAACTTAGGCAATAATATATCAGGATAGCATACAGTTGGAAAATACTTGTATTCATAGTTTATAGCATGTATCTCTTTACGGGGTTTAGAAAACATATAAAGGTGGGACTATGAACTCACCTTAATAAGGAAATCTGATTGATGTGAAAAGTGACTCAAATGGAAGTAAACGGCTTTGTCACGCAACTTGGGGTAATATGCCAAGTCTTAGTTTGATTGTTTATATTTCAAAACTTTATTTCATAACGTTTAACGTAAATATTAATTTGGTTTATTAATTTGTAAAAATATCGTATCACTCTTCGGGCTATCATAATCCAGAGGTCATGTAGTAAACGTTTGAGGAGCTAGGACACTTTAAATCATAAATCCAGCGACTAGTCAAAACGTCTACCCAAATGAAATCCCCTCACATGAACTTCCCTAGTAACGTGATACGTTATAGTTTAAATGATAAGATTTTATCTTTTAAATTTCTTCAAAAGCTAGTAGATGATAAATTATGTTAAATATATAACATAATTTATTTATAAATGTTTTGATCGATGAATGAAATGATGAATATGTCGGGTTACTAATAAAATCGAGTCTTATAACGTTTAAATATATTTTTATTTAACATATAAAAATGTTACATTTTACACCCTTAAGAATTTGAAAATGGCAATATATACCCTTGGTATGAAATATTTTACAATTTAAACCCTTTATATAATTTTTATATATTTTAACCCTATTTTAGAAAGTTGGCAAAATAGGTCCTTGTGGTTTTAAGTTTAGGTTAATTACATTTTTTGGCCCAAAAGTTACAATATATACCCCTCATGCATAATACGATTTGCGTTTTTAGTCCAAATTCGTTATACAAGTTGTAAGACTTACTGAACGTTTTAGGGTTCCGCTTGTTCAAGTAACAATATTAATGGGTCATTTTAGGGTTCGGCTTGGTTTAAGAATTTCCAAAATGGTTTTGCTTACACAAGAGGCTAGAACAAAGCTTATATATGATCTAAAACATGTTAGGAGCTTATTGAACAACTTGTAAGACTTACTAGAGCTTAATACAATTCAAAATGGTTGGATATGGATCGAAAACCTTGGAGATGAATCAAGAACCCATTTTCTTCCTATAACTTGGCTTCTACTTAGCTTAAACCTTGCTTTCTTCTCTTCTATGGCTTGACTAATCCATCATTTTGAGTATGTGTTTCATTTAGTGGTGAGTTGTGGAAATGTGTATGTGTTTCAAGTATTTATAGGGCAAGGAAGGAGTGGTGGACAAGTCTTTGTAGCTCTAGCATGTATGGTGACTAATGGGAACTAGGTTTCTTACTTAGCAAGGTGTATGGTGGTGGTGAGGGTTTGAATCACCAAGGTGGTGACAAGGTGGTGGTGAGGTGTCAACATGGTGATGAAAGGAGGGTGACAAGGTGGTGATGAGGTGTTTAACTTATGGTACAAGGGTGGTGACTCATAGTGGAGGGAGGTTGCTTGGTTAGCAACTAATCCTAGGCTCGGTTTGGTTTGAATCGGGCTAGTTAAGGTGTTGTCAGGTTTATTAGGGTTTTGGGTTTGGGTTAGTTTAGGATAATCCGAGTATGGGGTGGAGTTGTGGAGGGAAAGTGTAGTTCAAAATGGTTCTTAAAAGGCTTGTAAATCAGGCTTAAGAAGTGGTACTCACAGTTTGGATATTTGGAGGGAAATGAGCTCATTTGGATTTTATGCATTGCTAGGTTGTACTTCGGGCATTAAAGAGTTATACTAGGGTTTTAGAGGGAAAAGTAATTCGAAATAATGCATTGGTAACTTATACATAAGCCTTATAAGTTTATACATTTGGATTTCATGGAAATTACATGTAGTCGGGGTTTCGATATATACGTTAACGTATAAAGTCTATTTTGTAATAAACTTTATGGATGGTTTATTAAATAGATAATGTATGTGGTAAAAATGGTTATTAGAACATATTACTTGACATATTATAAGATTTACTTGATATAAACGTTGATGGAATTGGCATTGGTAGGTGCGTGAGCTCGTTTACTTTGGAAATATAAGTTACGTTACATAATGGATGGAATAAAACAAAAATATTTCGTGAAAATGGTTATATTTGATACAATAGGTGGAAAATTACATTGAGGAAAATTATGGGTTGTTATAGAAGGTTTCAACTTGCCAAGATCTTCACTATCATTGGTAGGATAACAAAGAGCACCAAATACAAGAAGATAAGATAAGTCGGGTTTCCTGTTATGGAGAAGTTCATACGGTGTTTTGTTGTGACGTTTACGGATTAAGGATCGGTTTTGAGTGTAGCAAGCTATCGCAACTGCCTCTGCCCAGAGAAATAATGGAGCCTTCGAGAATATCAACATGGTTCGTGCATCTTCCACTAAAGTATGGTTTTGTCTTTCGACAACGCCGTTCTGTTGTGGAGAGCGAACGATGGATGTTTCATGTGAGATCCCGACATCTTCATAGTAAGCATTCAGGGTTTGATTAACAAACTCTATGCCATTATCGGTAATTATATTCCGGACTATCGCATTGAGATGAACTTGAATCATTTTGAGAAATTTAATCATGAACTCTGGAACTTCATCCTTTGATCGTAGAAATTTTACCCAAGTAAACCGAGAGTAATCGTCCACAATAACCAGTATGTATTTTCGCCCATTGATACTTTCAATCCTCATTGGCGCGCAAAGGTTCATATGAAACAGATAGAGCTTTCCTTGAATCGAGTCTTCAGCTTTAGGTTTGTGAGAGTGTTTCTTGCTTTTACCTAGAGCACAGGCAAAACATAAGTGATCCTTCTGAAACTTTAATCTGGGCAGCCCTCGGACCAGTCCTTGTTTAGCCAATGTAGCGATATACTCGAACTTCAAATGTGATTAACCTTCGATGCCATAACCAAGACTTGGTCTTTGACGCTTTCGACAAGAGACAAATGGGTGAGGATGACAACATAACTTCCAAAGACAACGTGTATAAGTTTGAGTCCCTTGATCCTTTGATTAGGTCAACACCTTCTAAGTCACGAATGTAGCATGTGTATTTACCGATGACATCAAATACCGTCACTTTTTAATATTATTTATCCTATATGTTTTCCCACTTTTATATAATTATTGCATGATTTGGTACTTAATTACTTAAAAGTTTATAAATGCAGTAATTCAGGAGTGTTTTGTGAAGACAAGCTAAAAGGCGCATAATTTGGAGCTAAAACGAAGACATTTGAAGATTGCTGATTTCTGATCAAACGCCGTATCCAGCAAAAGAGATACGATGTATCAGCACTTGAAATTCATAAAAAAACATGTTTGACCAATTCCTAATACGGCGTATCACTCTGCTTCCATACGCCGTATCCATGAAGATAACTATTCGTTGATACAATAATAAATGTAAATTGGGATTGATCTCACTGATTAATTGAGAACGTAACACGCACTCCAAGGAATCCAGCCCTATACGCTGTATTGGCCTAGCCAGATACGGCGTATCAAGTCTTTTTCAGACACTAAAAATAGAAGATTCAAAAATGAGTTTTTAGTGTGCAATATCATATTCCTTATATCATACTCATTGAAGACGAATTTTAGAAGAGAAGAACAACCACCAAGGTCAAGCATTGATCACGAATCCATAGAAGACATCGTGTAATTTTCACTCTCTTAATCGTTCGATTTTCATTGTTTGATTACGCTTGTATAATTACAATGGTTGTGGGCTAATACCCTCGGGTATTAGCCATGTTAATGAAATTTTAATGTTTGGTTTATTTTAAAATTGATTTCTTAATTAATCGTTGATTGTTTAATTATGTTTATCACCTTATACTTGTTTATGTGCTTGAATATGCGACCTATCATTCAACTAGGTCTAGTGATACCTAAAAAGTAATCTAGATACTAGGATAGCTCTCCATATCGTCTTTTATATTACTGGACCAATAGGATCACAAATAACATTCTATCTTTACCTTTTAATTATGAGCTTAGTTGGACCGGTAGTTGACCCGTATATGTTTCAACAAGTATGTTCTTAATTAATTGGTAAAGACTTGAACAGTGGACTACCAGTATATAAAACACCGTCAAGCAATAAGTGGGTAAAGTCCCGATGGGCTAGGGTTTTAACAGGATCACCACTGCTTTGATTCCCTAAGATAAATTATAATTAAACTAAAGGAGGCGTTATGCGGATGTGTTAATTATGACAGGATTAATCGTGTCTAGGTCTTAGGATGATGTCCCGCCTAAGTCTTAAGAATGATATGCCGCTTCGAGATAAGTAAATCATTGCACTAAAACAAACAAACCAACATTGAATTGATTTAATATGGCTAATACAGTTTTCTATCATTTGGCTTGTACCGCTTTCCTATCTTCTGAATTTCTTCTTTTGTGTTTATTGTGTATTGAATTGATATTTCTCACCACCAAACCTGTGCCAGTCTTTCAGGCTGAAAACCCCCATATCATTAGACAACGTATATAGCATAGGTTTAACAAGTAATTAGAATTAACATAGACTAATTAGGTCTAATTAAAATACTAATAGAATATAGGATTAGTGTTTCACTCTTAGTGTTCGACACCCTACTTACCACGAAACTCCACCCGATCGGGTACACTGCCCGTTAAAGTGTTGTTTTAGGTTTGTCGGCTAAATATAAATTTAAAACTTGATAATCAAATAATTGACCCTATACGACAGCACATCTGGTTTTTGACGCCGCTGCCAGGGAGTGAATTAATATAAACCTTATTCTTATTAGTATTTCTAACCATTAATTAGTATAGTTTAGAGTAATATAATTGTTTAAACTTGTTTGTATTTATTTGCATTGTGTGTTTTAATTGTTTGTTTAAATTCCCGCATTATTTATTTGTTTTTAATAGTATTCTGTTTTGATTGATCACCTGATACGCCGTATCCACTAGTTGGATGCGACGTATCGAACCTTCTACCCAAAATAGCGTATTGAATTCTATAGCCTAAACGACGTATCTGTCCTTCCAAACATATGAAGTATTCTGTGAAATCAATACGCCGTACTGGTATTCAATAGACATATACGGCGTATTCAAATTAATTGGATACGGCGTATCTGCCGTCTGATACAGTAGCAGACCAAAGCTCTATTCGTTTCAATTCTACATTTAATTTCTCTCATCAGGACATATCCTACTGATTTATTTTCATTTGTTTCAGGTAGTGCATGACAAGGAGTTCTACTAAATAACTATTCTCACCTTTGGAAAACTCGGAAAAAAAAATTCGCTCAAGGATGAGACTTTTCGATACACCAAGTCTCGTAGAATCGAATTCACCTAAGTTCGATCAAATTTCTGACATCGAGGAACAATCGGAGGAAGAAGTAAGAGAAACAATGACGGAAACAATGGAGCAATACATGAGCAAAACCCGAGGAGATTACGGGTCGGGCGTTACTAGGCCCACGATCAACCAAGACACCCACTTTGAATTGAAAGGGCAATTTCTCAAGGAACTTTAGGACAATACTTTTAGTGGATCAGAACACAAAGATGAAAACGAACACATCGAAAAAGTTCTAGAGATTGTTGACTTATTTCACATCCCAAAAATAACTCAAAATCAAATCATGCTTCAAGCCTTTCCAGTATCCCTCACTGGAGCCACAAACAGGAGGCTAAGGAACCAGCCATCAGGTTCGATTACAACATGAGAGGTTCTCAAAACTAAGTTTCTGAACAAATTTTGTCCACCTGCCCGTATCGCAAAGAAATTGGAGAAAATCAACAACTTCCAGCAGGAACCCGATGAAAGCCTTTTCTGTGCATGGGAAAGATTTAAAGAATTATGGATGAAGTGTCCTCAACTTTACTTAACCGACATGCAGGAAGTCATCTTGTTTTATAATGGGCTTGATGTTCCAACTCGACAAATCCTAGATTCAAAGGGTGTCATACCTTCCAAAACTGATGCAGATGCTAAAGTAGCCATCCAAGAAATGGTTGAATTCTCTCAGAAATGGCACAATGGAACATCTTCAAGGTCCAAAAGTACTGAAACTTCTGACGGACTTGCTCCTATCCAAGCCTAACTCAACAATCTCGGACGAGAAATAAAGAAAGTAAATGTGAAAGTGTACGCTGCTCAGGTTGGATGCGAACTATGCAAGGGACCGTACTATACAAAGATTGTCCACAAAAGGAAGAAGGAAAAAACTTTAGAAGAAGCTTATTATACACAGTTCGGTGCACCCTATCAATCTAAAGGACAATATAGAGCAGCAGGGCCAGGATTCTACCAACGGAATAATGAAAACTCTTCGTATCCTGATCGGAGACCAAGCCTTGAAGAATCACTGACCAAATTTATGGCAGAATCAGCTAAGAGGCATGAAGAAAACTCAAACATAATCAAAGAGATCCGAGCTTCTACTGATGTAGCAATAAGAAATCAAGGTGCTTTAATTAAGACCTTGGACATACAAATCGGACAGACGAGCAAGGTCTTACAAGAGAGAGGGTTTGGAAGCCTACCCAGCTCTACGAAAACAAACCCTAGAGACCAAGTTAAATCGATCTCAACTACTAAAGCTGATTTTTCTGAGATATGCCATATCGGATGTGGTCTATACACCGTATCAGGCATGCATCACAGGAGCATAATTTCAGAACCAGTCCCTTTTCCAAGGCGACTACAAAACTTCGGCTGTGATGAATGGAGAGAGGCACTAGATGTAAAGATTATAGAAGCTTATGATCACACATTACCTCAGAAAGAAAAAGACCCAGGGAGCTTTACCTTACCTTATTTTTTTCATAATATCTGTTTTGGTAAAGCCTTTGTTGACTTAGGGGCAAGTGTGAGTGTTATGCCATTTTCTACCTACACCAACCTTGGTCTAGGAATTTTATCTCACACTAGGTTGACCATCGAACTGGCTGACCAAACCATAAAACAACCAAGAGGTATTGCCGAAAATGTGCTAGTAAGGGATTGGTAAATATTTATTTTACCCAAATAGACTTTAACATCTTGGATATACCGAGGGAATGAATGATGTCCTTTGATCCTTGGACGACCATTCTAGTCAACTGTCCATCTCCAAATATGATTGTCCCCCCCCCCCCCCCCCCCCCCCCCCCCCCCCCCCCTCCCCCCCCCCCCCCCCCCCCCCCCCCCCCCCCCCCCCCCCCCCCCCCCCCCCCCCCCCCTTCAAAAGGAAGATTACTTTAAGGGCTGGGGAAGAAAAACTTGTTTTTAAAGTATTATGCCTGCCACTAGCATAATCAAAAGGGTCTTTATGTTAAAAAAATCTTGATTAAAAAACAGAGCTTATAGGAGAGGGTGATGAATCATTCGACCCAATGTATGGTAACTATATAGAATTAAATGATTTGGACGCACCTCTAGAACCTAAAATGAATCAAGATGCTTGTTTTGAGCCAACTTTTGTTAAAACCAACTCTTATTATTATAAAATGAAATTTTCTTGTGTAATCGGGTATAAGTATGTTAATGCTAACCTCCTCCCTTCCTTGTCCATTAACTTAATGTCCAAAAGCTTTTATTATTCCATAATTAAGGACAAGGATGAAGGGAAGAGTCATGCCAGAACCTTAGTCGATATACCTGTTTTCGTTAGGAATTTTTCTATCATTACAGGTCTTACCATCATTGAGGATGATGATGTAACAAAAGACGTTGTGCTGGGCATGAAATTTTTCAAGAAGTACGCATTATGCCAAATGATTACAAAGAAATTCACTTTCGGGGACAAGTGCAAGCGAATTAATGATGATGAATGAATGAAGTAAAAGAGGAAAAAGGTCAAACTTAAAGCCCAGCTAAAACAAAAGTACTTCCCGGGAGACAACCTGGTCATTTTAATTGTTTGTCGCATTTTAATTGTTTATTGCACGAGTCTGTCTTCCCAAACACTCTATACAGCGTATCAAACCCCTTTGGATACGGCGTATAGACGTGCCTGGACGTTATCAGTTTTTAAAACTCAGTGTTTAATTTCCAGTATTTAATTGTTTTTACAAGAACCATACGGCGTATCCTAGGGTTTAGGATACAGCGTATTGATCCCTGTATAGTTTTGTGTTTAATTCTTTTCTTGTACCTTTGTAGCGAGATAGAAATTGCACTCGTTTTCTAATCTTTTATGCAGGACCTTGCTGAAACTATAATATGGTATAATCTAAAAAAGACATGTGTTGAACTTATTCAGGCATTCTGAAGCCCTAATCAACACAATTTTTGCTCAAAAACTCATCTTGGAGAATCATCACGAGCAAAACATAAGGGAGTTTTCCATTCTAATTCTATTTCCCATATTATTTAGTTATTTTATCTATACAACAAGGACGTTGTATAACTTAAGTGGAGGGATGGAAATTAGAACGTACTTGTCCTCCTTTTTACAAAATAACATGCTACGTGCTTAAAAAAGGCCAAATTTAAAAAAAATTAGCATGACTTTTGTAAAAATCACTAGTTCCATTACCTAGCGCACTATAACCCTTGATACATATTGTAAAAATTAAGCCTATTTCATTTCCAATTGCTTACCAAAAATTATGAGTGTGCCAGTGATGTAGTGGACTTTAGAACTTGGCCTGGTATATCACTCGAGACTGCAATGATGAGTACTATGAACATAGATTGAGGAACATGTTTAATTGATAAATTCCTAGGATTAAACCAAATAGCCTACATGTCGTAAAATTAACTAACTACACTGGTTAGTTAACCCTCGTGTAACCCATTGTTTACTCTCACTTTTAGAGTAAGATCCCCTAGAACAACCTGTTGAGCCACCCTTCTCTTTTTCACACCAAATATTATATGTTTCATTACACCTTCACACCTTAGCCTACCGTGTAAATTAAGCCTATTTTAATCAAAGTTGCTAGTTGCTTTCGTGTAAAGTTTTGTATTTCCTGCGTCAAAGTGAAATGTTCTATCTTTGTAATGGTCGGGAAATTGTACAATGCAATGGGAAAAATATGTAGCTCGTGTGTTTTGCTACTTTCGCGATTATGAATCATGTCCGAAGAAGAAGCGTTACAAGAAAACAAAATATCCGGATGAATTATGATAGTGAAGACGATGAAATTACATCGAGGTTTATGATGTATTGCAAAAAAAAGCAGCAAAAAAGAAAAAAACGAGAGAAGGAAGAAAAATAGTCGGTTCAAAAGAAGTTTATACCAAAGGAATTACTTGGAAGGATCGATTATTCGTCGATACGTTACAAAATTCGATGATGTAAAGTCTTGTAAAAAGTGGCCGATATCACCACTTATTCTGTAAAAGTATGTAAAGAGCGAGATGTAAGGCAAGTTGACCGTTATTGGAACGCCAACTTAGGTTGTCTTTATCATGTCTATGATTGAGGCGTTTGTCTATATGTTCTAGTCTTTATCATGGAATGGTCGGGGAAAGTTACTAGCAACTACGTACCTTATTTGTTGGCTTTAATCTATTTGTTTCGTGAATTTTATTTAACACCCATTTACTTCCCTTTCCTAGCAACTAACCTTAAGATCTACTCGAACGAGGATGTGTACGAACTATGCATGTCTATTCTGTCATTACGGCCATATATGCGTGACTCAGCTGCCTTGTTGGATGACGACTTTCGGTGAAAGTTAGAAGGTCCATACCCTATATCGTTCTTCACCCTAACCGCTGGTTAAACACGAACGGGGATGTGATTAAATCATACATGTCTACTCCGTCGTTACGGCCATGTATGTATGATTCACCTGCCTTGTTGGTGTGGTACTTATGGTGAAAGACTGTTGAATGATGAACCTTAAGCATTCTTAACCTAATTTATCTTTTGACTTGTTCCTCCTTAGCTCTAGCGGTGGAGATGTGTATCCTTGCCCATCCCTAAAGAGGTCCAAACCAAAATCATATATGGGTTCAGGCTGAAAATTCCGATTCTTCCGTCTGACCGTAAAAGTAGAAGAGCCTCACGTTATGACATGTGGTTAGCACTCTTTCTAGTAGAAAAAGTTCTTGTGCCGGCGGATTTTCCTGATAATATACTGAGATTAAGTGTTACGATAGCGGCAACGCACATCAATCGCCCCATTCTTTTAAATGCTCCATACGGAATAGGGGGAATATAATCCTCTATATCATCATCACTCTCACTCTCAGAACTGAAGAAGTCTTCAACTGGTTTATCCCATTAATGAGTCATCACTTCGCATCCCACATGTGGCTTTACAGACGTGTTCGTGTTGGAAAATAGTGGCCATTAATCTGAACGAGGTTTTTTTTATACCGTGGATCCAACAATCTCATCATCAGAGAGTTTGTCCACAAGTACAACACCATTACCAGAGATAGACTGACCCCGAAAGAGAATCTCAAGCCTAGCACTTCATCATCCGAGTCAGGGTCAGCAGCAACACGAGACATACAATTGCTCATCTCATCACTCGCCAAGAAAAACTCATTAATGACTCATGATGTGGGTTCAAACAGAACATCATTGGTATGTGATCAGTAGGAGACAGGTGAGAGGTAAGAACTAGCATCAGAATCTGCAAATAGTGGAAAACTCCACTCTACGGTGGGAACCAGCAGAATCCATTGTGCTGAAGGTGGGGACAGTTGGAATAGGAACATCAAATACAACACCACGCAGAGAGAAAGTGGGAATGCATAGCAGATCCACAAGAGAAAGGAGGGGAGATGAACCAGCAGGATGAAAACTTACTACAAACAGCTAGAATCATGATCACAGCAGGTTGTGTGGGGTCGGCAAGCAGGAACATGAGAAGGCTGTGAAGAAGTGCGTTCAACCCGTTGTCGTTTAGAAGGAGGCTCAGTAATAGCAGGTTTGGGTCGAAATAGATTATACTGAGCACTCAACAAAGATCCTTTTCAAAGACATTGCAGAGATTTATTCTTCGTTATTCTTCAATCAACTGTTGTTTCGACATAGCCTTGACCGCTTTCATAGTGATAGTACCATTATGAGCTGCACACCACTGATTTTTAACCAAGTTACGCATCATTTGGGTGACTTCAGAGTGCTTTAGCGGCTTCCCCTTAAGTGCTCTATAGCGTAAATCTGCCAAGGCTCGCTTTCTTTCCGTTTCCTTAATGGCAGTTTTTGGTCAATAAAGTTGTATTCGTTGACATCTTTTGGCGTGCCCTCCCAACACTCACGTGCCAATGCAGGATTTTTGCTACCTCAACTTGCTTCATCAATAGTCATCCAAAAGTCCGGTAGTCGGTCATATACGCAGGCAAGAGTTCATCTAATTCATCTTCGCGCGCTGATGCTAGAAACCAAGAGGCTCGTCCTGCCTGAGCCATAATCCAATCAGCATGTAATCTGATGATGAACCAAAGCGCACTTGCCTGTTCTTTCGAGGGTTGCCTGGCCTGAGCATCCTCTCAAAGAAACCTTCAGCAGGGCCTCTAATCTCCAATTCAGGCATCGGGAGCCTTTCCACTTTATCGAGCACCAAAAGACGGACCAGCAGCGCAAGGTTCAGGGGTTATCCGCTGGAGGAAGGAAACATCAGTAGATCGAGGAGCATGAAATGCGCAAATGACGGTAAATATGGCAATACTCCTGTCCTGGTCGTCGATAATCGACCCTCTTACGCCTAAAGGAACCTCCCCTCCCTCGCGTTCACTCCATATCCTTAGAGGGAACGGTAGCTTGATCGTGACCCTGAGCTTCAATGCCATACGTGATAATCCGTCAAGGTCAACCTTCATCATGAATATCCACATCCCCTTCTGTTGGCAGGAGCATACCCACCAACTGGTGCTGTCCTCAAATGTTTAACCGTTCACTCCTAACTTCTTTTCTCGGGTTAAAGTGTCAAAATTGCTCTCCCCTGATTTTCTTTGAGGTTCCCTAACTCAGTTTACATTGCAGTCTATCCGTCCCATAACCTGTCAATCTTTGCTAGAGAAACTTGTTAGAAGGTTGCAGGGTCCTCTGCTCCTTCCAGCAGCATCGGCTGATTGGTGTTGTAGGTGCATCTCAGGCCAGCATGATGTCTCTTATGGAATCCACAAGATATGGTTTTCATCTTCCATGGAGTTGGATTTTTCATTGTCCTCAGGCTTACATTAGTTGGCAGGCTAGGTAGGGGACCAAATATAATCGTTGCGGGTGGGCCAACAATAATGAATTGGGTCATGAGTATCAGGCGTCCACATAATCCAAGCTGGGTTTAGGGACAGGGCCAAACACTAAAGGACTCCTCAAAATCTCAAGGTCTATGTGCGGGAGGGGTCTTTAGGTGGGTCTAGGTGCAGGAAACAGAAGGCCATGGTCTCCAGTCAGTACCAGGTGAGAAGGGTTAGGGACTACCCATTATGTTCTCAGGCTTGCCTATCGGTGTTGATTCCCTAATAGGGGGAAAACGGATGGAGGAGTAAGGTGAGGTGGTTGCCTCAGCTGTATTACCAGCAGACTCTTTATTGGGCAGCAGTATTTTGATCCATCAAGCTGCTTCGCCTGCAGCAGTATGGCATAGCAGGGGTGGTGTCAAAGGTTTTTCCTCAACCCGACCATTTAATTCATATAGATATTCTGGTTCGTGTATAATGCTAGATGTGCGGGCCGGATGATGGATGCAGAGGGGTACAATCTCCCACCCCTTTGGGGTGGTCGGGGTTCGGTCCGCTGTCTCGATGGCCAAAGCATTGTAAAAAACCTTGGGTACATTAAAAATTTTAATTCCTTTTTAGTCTTATCATTGCAATCATCCTTCAAAATAAAACGAGAAAATTATATACCCCTACCAGTCGTTAAGCAAACAAGGGCGGTGGCAATGGAACTTGGAAATTGATTCCAACTTCCAGCCTTAGGGCTCAGACAATGCAAAATTGTATGCACCAGAAATCTCCATTGAGGAGAGAAATGGTGCTTAAGAAAAGTAAGGGTTCTACCTGGCGGATACCAATAGCCCCCATTACCCCGCAAAAATATCATCAATACAAACATCCACCCCCCCCCCCCCCCCCCCCTACCCGCATGTAAATGATGCCATTGTGCATCATAAAGTTGTAATCTGAGCCCTAATGAGAGACTCGGTCTACGACCACCCTCTAGACCGTCAAATAGTTGCAAACTAGTCATGAGACCCTTTAGCAGCAATTGGGCGAAACTGTAGCTGTTGCCCAACAATTGTTTGTTGTCACAATCGTGATCAAACAGACGGAGGGTAATGTGTTAAAGCGTACCTTAATGGAGAGTGATCCAAATAGCTGAGGTTATCTGTGAAGTCCTCGGAACTCTTTCCTCCACCATGACAGTAAGCGATTTCTGTTGTGATTCGTCTTTGTCACTGGAGGGCCGCCATTGAGTTGATTACAGAATTTAGGTTGAAAAACAGAGTATACTAGAGGCAAAAAGAGATATAGTGTATTAGTGAGTGAGAAGATGAAAAAATTTTATTGATTTGGGAGTAATTAGGTTAATTGTGCCAATGTGGGAATACAAAGGCTCGTAACCTTTTAATTGGATTGGTACAATTTTAACCTTGTAATGTTGATGTATTTGAAGTGAAATATCAACTTGGTACGCCGCACCTAGTCAGAAATGTGTGACCGCCAATTCCATTTATAATAGAGATTTTAAAACGAAAAAACTATTTCTACTTTATTTTTAATGAACAGCTGGTATAGAAAAAGTATCTTACAAAAAAAACAGCTAGATGAAAACTATTCAAGCAGTAGAAACGTTGTGTGTGAGCTGCACAAACTATTCAGGAAGCAGATACATTGATACACAGCAGGAAATGGGAGCTACCAGGCTGAAAGAGAAACCCAAGTGATAGTGGCAGAGGCCAACCAACCAGCAATATCATGTGGATACACAGCAGAAACAGGCTACTACCCAGCAGAACTAAGTCAGCCAGTAGTAGTAGGAACATGATACTACCAGCACAAACTAGTCTAGCAGCATGAATAGATGTATTGGCAGCATAAACTAATCCAGCAGCATGTATTTTTTCATGTCAGCAGAAGAGTCCTCCATCAGCGACCCATGCGGACAGCAGGAACTTACACCTTATCAGCTGAAATGAATCCACCAGTGAAGTATTATGGCCACATCATGTACAACGGAACAGCAAGCTAAGCCATAGCTACCATCTGACACAAAGCATTCAGCAAGGACGGATAGCTACCTCAGAACCATAGTACATCCAGCAAGAAAACCATTCGTCCAGCTGGAAGAATAAACTACCAGCGAAACCATAGGACAACCAGCAGACACCAAACCTGTCAGCAGGATATAATGGTACAAAAAAAAAACTAGCAGCCAGAGAATTGGATCTACAGCAGGGAAACCCAGCATCCAGCAGGATAGATAACTTTCAGCAGAATCTAGTACTAACAGCCAGAAACCAATTCCTGTCAGGCAGGTAAGAATGTACACCTAGCAGCAGTATTGTCGACCTGAAATCACAAAAAAAATAGTATCCCACAGAAACAAATATACCACCTGCAAGAAAGGTTAGAATATACAAATGTACAAATACATGCCTCCCCTTAGGGCTTTTATACCTCCCCTCAATTCACGAAAAGAGGGATTCACCATCCCAATATGGAACACCAGATACGCAAAATCTTGGTTCCTTCAATGCCTTGGTCAGTAAATCAGCCACTTTGTATCTGGTGCTGAATCTTTAGCACTTGAATCAAGTTCTTCTCATTGGCAATCTATTATAAATGTGATTGCCTAATCTCTATTATGCGTGGTCCCGCTGATGGAAGACAGGGTTATTCTACAATTTGCATTATGGTGCTCTGATTGCTCTATGAAGATTTGGTATTCATGAAAGCTTGAAAACACATTAATCTAGCAGCTGGTTCTGAAATCCAAAAGAAGAACTTGTTGCACTAGCAAGCTAGCTAGCAGAAACATACTAGGCCTCAGTTGTGAAGTAGCCACAATAGTCTGCTTCTTGCACTGCCATGAAATTAACCTTCTGCCACAGAATTTTGACAATCCACCTGTAGTGGATTTCTATCACCAATGAGAACAGCATAATCAATGTCACTCGTTGGCTTCAACTGAAAAAGGGAGAATCTTTAGGGTACCACAAGCCGAGTTTTTGGTTGCCCCTTAGATACTTGAAATTTTCTTGACTGCATTCAGATGAGAATGTCAGTGGAGTACTTGATCGTTCTGGAACAAGAACTTACTGCAAACATTATATTCAGGTCTTGAAGCTGTGAGATACATAAGTGAACCAATCATGGCTCTGTACAAATGTATCATTAACTGGTGGATCAGTTTTCATCCTTCAACTTTTGGTCTTTGCAGCGTTCAATGGGTGTTGTTGCAGTTCTTACAGATTCATGTCGAATTAGTAGGGGGCATGTCTTCTAACATACTTGTCTTGGCTGATAAATATACCATAAAGGCACTGTTTTCACTGTAGTACCTAAGAAGTAAAGTCATCTATCCCATAGCACTCATTCAAATTCACCTTTCATCAACAACCTCAAAAATCGCACACCAGGCTTTTTTGGTTTGACCCAAATATGATTGTCATCCACATAAAACCTGTACCAAATGTCATATCCCATGGAATCTTTTCTTGTTTGACAGTGTTCTTGTCAATAGTCCCTCTTTTATAATGTGTTGTAACAAGGAAAAGACGACAATTTGCATTTACCAGGCTCGAGGTTGCTTGATGAAGTCCATAGAGCTTTGACACTATGTAGGACATGTTTGGGAAGTAGGGCATCTTCAAAGCCTTTAGGCTGGAGGACATTACACTTCTTTTCAATTTCTCCATAGAGAAAGGCCACTCAGAACTGTCCAGCTGGTGATACTACCGGAAAGCCATTAGAAGAAGCTCAAAAGCCAAAAATAGTCTGATAGCTCTATTCATGGCCACTGGTGCAAATACTCACTCGTAATCAATGCCCTCCTCTTGTCGGTGTCCATGTGCACACAACCTTGCTTTTATTCCTTACAACTATGCCTCTGGCACCGCTTGTTCTTCAAAATCTTTTGTTCCTATTGCATGTTGCCAGCAGGTAAAGGGACAAAAGGTTTCCATATTTGTGATTGATGAACTGTTGCATCTCTTCTTTGCATAGCATCAACCCATTAGGATCCTCAAGTGCTTGCTATACTAGTTGGTTCTAACTGAGAAAGGAAGCATAGCAGACAGACACTGGAGTTGGTCTGTATGATTGTCTTTGTTGATCTTGTATATATCCAATGGAAAGCACTGTCACCAAATTGGATTTTTTGAGTATGCTTCTTGTCAAGTAAAACAGAGACGAAGATCACCAAGAATTGAGACTGAAGGATGAATTGTGTTTCACGTCTTTGTAGGAACTGGATTCACTTTCCATGGCAGGTGCTAAAGTTGTAAGCAGTACACGAAATCTTCATTTACGGGAAGATTTGAAGGATGGCCGATGAGATTTGATCATGCCACACATCAGAGGGACGTGGAAATCGTGTTTGTAGTGTTTTCAATTGAGCCCAATTTTGACTAGGAGGAAGTGTTAGACTCATCAGCGGTTCATAAAGGTTGGAAGTAGCAGAAAGAAATGAAGAAACAGTGAACTGACAGCAGGATTGCTTATCAGTAGGTTCACACTACCGCAGGTGGAAGCAATCAGGCAGGATATACTACCAGCAGGAATCAACTATCAGCAGAGGACTGCCCAGGTAGATACACCTTCAGCAGAAGAAACCAATTACCAGCAGGTGCCCTAGTAGCAGATCAATGCCAGCAGGATCTTAACAGCCCAGAGAAAGAGAAGAGAAACCCTTGGGTTTCGAATTTCAGATTCAGCTTCGACATGTATTTTGATGTTGTTGTGGAGAACAAATAACAATATCGTGCAGTGCGTCCTTAGCTTCTATTATTGTCTTTGAAGCTTAGCAAGCTCTTCTGCATACTCTGCATTGCGTTCCATAACCACTAGGACCCATTGCTTGATGAGGACACTGAAAATCTTTTAGAAGGGAGTGAAGGAAACCACGATCACTTGCTCATCTACTTCTGAATCTGAGTTCTATGATCTTGTGGTAATGCATTTATGTTTGTTTCTTGTTGGTACCTGCAGGTGTGTAGTTTTAAAACGAGTATATCCTAGTGAATCAGTTATAGTCAGTCAAAAGTACCACTCATGTCCAATTACATGAAACATTAGGTTTATCTTCTAAAAATCTCGATTCAGGGTTTCCTTTACCCTATTGTTGGTAGAGTATAAACCTATAGGCCTTGCTCTATTTGAAGCATACCCAACAAGATTATAACCTTCATAGCTTTACCCTTCAAATTTTCCAAAATAGTCACTTGTATTAAGGAGAGCTTACTTGACAACCAAAGGTTTAAGGATAATTATCTGAGGAACCTTCCCAGAGAATCATTCATAGGTTGTTTATTTTGGGGATTAGTAATAGACACCCTGTTTAAAACATAACATGCCGTGCTAACAGCCTCAGTCCAATAACATGGTTAGGTTAATTTTGGCTTTCTCGTTGCTAGTCTGCCAACAGGTTCTAGGGCCTCTATAAGAAGGTCCTATTTTTCTCTCAGCACCCACTTTTGTTTGTGGGTATAGTATTGACTATAGTCCCTCTTAATTCCTTTTACTTACAAGAGTTCAATAAGTTTTGCATTTTTGAACTCTGTCCCATTATCACACCTTATTCCTTTAACCTTTTTATTCAGCTGGTTTTCTATTAAGGCAATGAATTCTTTAAGGACATAAAATGTTTCATCCTTAGTACCCAAAAAGAAAGTCCAAGAAAACCTGCTAAAGTCATCTGTAACCACTAAGGAGTAGTACTTCTGGTCAATACTCCTTATATTAGTAGGACCAAAAAGGTCCATGTGCAGCAATTGCAGGGATTCAGTAATAAGTCTCACAGCAGAAATATGCTTGTAAGAAGCCTTATGTTGCTTTCCTTTGTTGCAGGCAACACAGTTGTGTGCATTGGTAAACACCTTGGGAGGTAACCCATCAACCAGACCTTCCTTAGCAAGCTTGTTGATTGTTTTGAAGTTCACATGAGCCATCCTTCTGTGCCATCTTGTGGATTCATCCAAGGATGCTTTGGCAACTAAACAAGTAACCTTTTGTTCTGGTTGCAGGTCTGAGATGTGGAATGTGTAGAGATCATGTTTCCTAGGAATTCTGAGTACCACCTGACTTTCATCAGGCAATTGGAATTCTTCTGAAAGCACCAAACAATCAGTGTCTGTGAAGAGAACTTTGTTCTTTTTATCACAGATTTGTGATACAGAGAACAAGTTAAAGTGCTGCAGCTCTTCAACATAGTAGACATTTTCAAAGTCAAGCTTTGAAGTCCGTATGGTGCCTTTTCCTGATATTCTACCATCTCCACCTCCAAATTTGACAATGCCTCCCTTGATCTGCACAAAATCATCAAGTTTTTCCTTGTTTCCTGTCATACTTCTTGAGCAACCACTGTCAACTATACCTATGTCATTATCTGTACTAGGATCACCCTACAAATCATACAACAAAAATATTAGTACACTTGAGAGACCCAAGCCAGTTCTGGCTTGAGCCTGCCATGTGGATTGATGAGATCCACCATTACTCTTGGGCCCCCAAAATTGTGGTCTTTTATTCCTCCAAGAGTAACCTGCTGAGGTCTTAACAGCAGTACCCCATCGTCCCTTAGTCATGTACATAGGGTCATATACGTTAGGCCAATACATATTATTAAAATGTACAGATGATGGTCTGAAATATGGTCGAGCAGCAGGATTAAGCCAACCAGCAGAAACTGGTCCACCAGCAGAAACAGGTGCTGGTCGTTTAGACCAACCAGCAGGTTGTTTAACCCTTTCAGTAGGTTTTGGTCTACCAGCAGAAACGACTGCTGGTCTGTTTCTACTAGCAGCAGGATCAGGTCCATCAGCAGTAACAGATGCTGACGAATTACTACTACCAGCAGGAACAGATGCTGCTTGAGATTTACAAGGGACAGAGTCTACACAATTATAGAAGTCACAATCTTTAATTAAATGCAATTTACTACCACAAACAAAACATTTCTTAACACGCACATAATTGTTTTTACACATATTCCTATTGTTCATTCCACTTTTATTACAATTAATCCTAGGAGATTTTACATTCTCCGAACAAGAAAAACTAGGACTGCCAGTAGTGGAATTTGGGTCTTCAACATCAGACTCTGGCAAAGTCGTGATACCAACAGCAGGTGGGAAGTCTTTAGTCTTGGTCTTGAGGCTTGAATCACAGGATGCATAGGTCGCTGAGTCTGAAGACTTGTCACTGTTATCACAAGAGACAAAGTCATTAGATTCTGAAATAGTTTCAGAAGTTTTGTTATCAGACTTTGAACCATAACTAACCTGTGTTTTCTCTATGTCAGACTTGTATGGGGAGGGCATATAGGTTCCGGTTATGGAAGGAGGAACTGCATGCATCTCCCCAGCCTTGACAAACCTTGAGTAAAGAGGATTAACCTCCTGCTCAACAGGTTCTGGGTACATGGTACTATGTCTAGACAAATCAAACACTTCATTTTCGCCAAAGTACTCTTTGAATCCTAGACCAACTTTAGTTCTTGTTGACATAGAGCTATTTATCAACTTGTTCAAGTTCTTGGAAGACTCCTTCCACTTTTCAAATCTAGCTAATGTCGCTTCATACTTAACTTCCCATTCTTTCTTTTCCTTTTGAGCCTGATCATGTAATGTTTCAGTATAACTTAGTGTGTTAGTGGTGTTTTCTAGATTAGCAGTTAAAACCCTAATCTTTTCTTCTAAAGCCATCTGAGTTTTATGGTACCAATCTTTTTGTGATTCTAGTGTTTTAACAGCATTCTGATATGCCTGAACTTTAATGTAACAATCATTATACAATCTATCAAGATTATTATACATGTTATTTAGATCATTAAGTTTAGAATCACAACCAAGGGGACAATTTTGTACCTTAGGAGAAATCCCCATCATAGCAAACTCAGCAGCAGCATCAGAAGCATCAGCACCACCATTATCAGCATGAAGACCAGCCATCATCCCATATACCTTCTCAACTTCACCAGTCTTGTTTTCTGCCGCATGATCCGACCAATTTACCATGGAATCAACTGAGACCAAAGCTTTTGGTTCGTCTGACTTAACTTCTGTGACCTTAAAGGCAGAATACCTAGCCTTATCATCAACTGTCTTCACATTACACTCCCTAGCAAAATGTCCCAATTGAAGACATTTGTAACATCTAACCTTCCTTCTGTAAATTGGCAGGTTGCTTATTGTTGTAGTTCATTCTTTCGTCCGGCCTTCTCTCAACACCTGTAATCCTCAAGAGAGAGCAATACGCATTTGCCACTTTAGTTAATTCTTCATCTCCAACTGATCAAACCTGGTCAAAGTCTTCATAGATCATTTCTTTGTATTTGGTTCATTGTCAGCAACAAAGAATGCAAATACACATATCCATTATGTTGTCAGAACGAACCAGATGTCTGGAAACTGATGGGGGGAACAATACTCTGTGATTTGAAGAAGTAAGCTTTGAGACAGAGCTGGCAGCTCCAATGAAACAGAATGAGTGGGAGGAGCTGCAGCTTTCACATCATAACTCTATGAACAATTATGACATCAAGTTCAAGTGACCTTGTTTGTTATACAGGTCATCAAAGCTCATTGAATCAAGGCCATCTCTTGTTTTTAATGCCAAGGCAACTTTTGGAACACGATGAAGGAAGTGCTTTAGATACTTCAGGTTGATGTCATCATTGTTGGCCTTGCCTGCACTTTGATCAAACTGGCTCAGAATCTTCTGAAACCTGTCATAACCATTGTGTAGGCCTTCTTTCTTCTGCATCTAGAGAATTCTGTAAACTGCCTGCTTGAGCATGTCTGCCTATCTTCTTTGTTTATTCATTCCCACCAAACCTGCCTTAATGCTATCCAAATATCCCTTTGCATTCATCATAATGATGAAAAAATCGAGGGATATGTATTAGGTAGAGCCTGAAGCAACAAGGTTCTCACCTTATTCTCCCTTTGTACAGCAACATGCTCATCAAGAGAGACAGGAGGATGACTAGTGTATTCTTCTTTCGCATCTTTTCCCACCTCTTGGGACTGTTCCCTTGCTGACAATCTCCAAAGATTATGATTCAGCTTCTTTTTAGTACTCCATCTTCATAGCCCATATCTCATATTTTTCCTTCTCTAGATATGGAAATTTTGCATTGTTGGCAGAGATAGTGGCTGTTTAGAACTGTTGAAACTATTGTGACTGGACATTGTTAGGGTACTATTGACCAGTCTGGTTGGTCTGAGTAGGTTGAGTCTGTTGAAAGTGATCATCAGGTTGTCCAGAAGATAGATTGGATTTGGTTGTGAGATAGCAGGTTGTGAAAAAGTAGTTTTGATGTGAACGTAGGCATTGGTGTGTGTTCAGTATGAAAGATTCCGAGGTATCATCTTGATGTGAATGAAGGTGAAGACGATGGGAAGATTGGGTTAGGATAAGTGATTGTGGACTGAGTAGGTATTGTAGGCATGGGTTCTGACATAGTTAACGGTTAGAGAACAAAGTTTTTGTTGTTTGGTAACATGTGGATTCTTCTTTATCTGATGCTCCTCAAGGCTCTGATTCCACTTGTTAGGATCTAGAAAACTAGTTAGTTTCTTCTAGCCTTTGTGGTTGTGATGAGTTACTTTTGTAATCACAAGTATATACTTGGAGAGACTATAACATTTGTTTAGGCCGGGAAATCTAAACAATGCAGTATAACGAATAAACAAATATAAACAATGATCCTTATGGATCTCTCTATTGATAATAAATTGTTTGTGTAATGCGTAATCCGGTACAAACCCTAATGCTAAAGTTTCTTATATAGAAAAAGAAACCCTAAATTGCTAAAACAAGATAAACTTAAAAAACGCGTAGAGATATACATCAATTTCTTCCTATATATAGTAAGAGATTATACATCAATCTCTTCTATATATCTCATTCCATACTTCATGAGATAACTCTAAAACTATAAACTATTAATTCTTGCATACAATAATCACGTCTATAATTAAGATCAGCAGATTCTATATCTGTCAGCAAAAATGAGAACATGACCAGCAGGAACATAATCAGCAGAAACCACTTAATGCCATCAGCAGAAACGAACATCTCTAATAGCAGAAACGACACTTAATCGTTTTCAATAATTCCCAACATAGTGTAATCCTTGCATTTTGGTGGTGTTTTAAAGGAATATTCAAGAAGATTATACACAAGTTGGGGCTGAGATTATACAAGTTTTTATAAAGTCTATTGGGTAAAGAAACTAATGGTCAAAAATTATTTTGGGTGAAGATCAAGTTGAAGATTGAAGCTTTGTTATTGTTTTGATCATTTGATCATTTTCTTCATATTTCTTATGGTAAAATCTCATGAGTTTTGTTTATGTTCTCTTTTGATTTTCAAGTGTATATGTACATGCATGATATATGATGATCAAGGATTAAAATGGGCTTTGTGTGTATGAATCTAGGTTAATCAAAGCTAAAATAGCCATTTAAACATGTAAAATGATCATAAAATTTATGGGCTGTAATGAACAGTAGGTTTTATAAATTTCTACAGGTTTGAGGTTGGATTTGGGTACATTAGGTTGTATATAATCTTTTTATGGACACTTGGCAAATTGGATGATTTCTAGAAAGTGAATATTGAGTGAGATATGATCAAAACACCAAAACTAGTGGATTCTGATCTTGCTGTACAGATAGTATAAAAAGTCACATTTACGGGCTGAGTTGGTTAAAAAGTTAAAACTATGAGACCTAGATAAAATCATTTAGGTTCTGAATCAATTAGATGGTAATCAAATATTTCGATTTGAAAATTGGCGTTAAAAACGGTAAAAGTGAGATTTTAGTCCGAATTTGTAACTTGACCTTTATGTAGTAAATTGTTCATATGTATAAGTATACTTAAACTAAGTACAAAAATGGTTTTGGATCTGTAAAGTACACTTAAATATGAAGCTAAGGATATAAATATATCAATTATACCATTTACGGTTTATAAATTATGACTATTTTCGTAAACATAAAAGTATACAAAATTTACTACTACCCGAACACTATACTATGTAAAGCGATCTTTGTAACTTAAAAACGGATGGTGGTTGGACCACTTCTTGGGAGTTTTAAAATGCTAACATACTAATAATAAAAGTATCCCGACCTCGAGAACCCGAAAAATTATAACAAGAGTCATATATAAGCTTAAATGAGCCATAAGGCCTTATTGGGCCACTAGGCCCAATGTAACAAATTGGACTCTATGGACTTAGCTTTAGGCCCAATCTACTTGGACCTAACTAATGGGCTAGGACCTGGTCTTTGAGTGATAATATCAACTTAATAACTTAATGGGCTTGCTTAATGGGCCTATTGGGCTTTTTGGACTAAATTGAATAATATGAATAAGTGGGCTAATAATAAAACAAACTAAAAACCTAGAAAACTCTAAGTGTGAAGTAAATATATTGCAAGAGCATGATCATCATATATAACTAACTGATACATATACTTATTTAATTTATGAGTTATCATTTATTTTTTTCGACTTGAAACTTAAGACCCATTACAATTTGTATAGGTCTTGGTTGATTGACGCGCCTACTTCCAAAGTTTTTATTCATCGATATTCTCGTCCGACCACACTATGTGGAGTTCATAGCCTCGGCATTTTTTTGTACTTTAATTGTTTTATAATCCCGCAGAGGGGGATAACATGGCTTGTTTTTAAATTTGAAACACAAGGGAACCGATTGTATGCTAGTAGCTTTTGTGTATTATATGTTAGCTTTAACTCGCTAGATAAAAGAACCCGCGGGAAAAAATCATGATATTGTTAACTAAAAAAATAACGGGGAGTGTAATAAAATTTTTATATAAAAATTATATGGGGGTAGGGGGGGGTAAACACGGGGGCCCTTTTTAATTTTTGTTAAAAACCAATGGTGTGGGGGGAAATTGTCTATTGGAGGTTGCCACCTCCAATCTGTGACGACTGGCTATCGTCTCATGTCAGGAAAATGACACCACAGATGCGTTGTATAGAGAGTAATATGCACTCATAGCGAGGGTGTATAGTGGGCATTTTATTATATGGTAAGGTTCGATGTCATGAGGCTTATAATAATCCCCCTATAACGTTGTCTGATCCACATCGTTATATCCTGATAATTTTGAAAATGATACTTGTGTTCGGAAAATTTTATTGTTTATACATATATAAACTCTATGAATTCACTCAACATTATTGTTGACTTTTAGCATGTTTTATCTCAGGTCCTTGAAGGTAATTCGGATTGATGGAGACATGAAGGCCCGCTAATTAATTATTCATTCGAAAACGTTTTGTAAAATATTGTATGATGTTGTGAAACTTAATTTGGGACCGTGATGTGAACTTTTTATTATTCGAATGAATGAAATTTTCCTAAAACGTCTCTTTTCGAGTCGTTTTCTGTGATTTGAGTTATTGTGCTAATAAGTAACACCATTGGACCCTTCCGCTGACCGAACTGAATTGAGGGTGTTACAGATTGGTATCAAGAGCTTAAGTTATAGAGAACAAAAGATTTTCAAAAGAAGAAAATGAATAAAAGAATTTTTGAAATCTTTTGACTATAACGGTGCAAGAAGAATCTCCGAATTACCGACAAGACCGGATTGAGAAGTTTTATTTTGATATATATATATGAAATTATATATATGTTGTAAATTTATTAAATGTTAATTATGGAATTATTTAATACTAATACGAGATATTTATACGACGCAGATTGTCATGGAAAACCCTAACGAGCCGAACCACATTGAGGATGCCCAAGATCCCAATGAAATGGTGGACATTCCTGATGATGAGGAGCTAGTAGATTATGATGGGGATGAGGAAGAAGAACCGGAAGAAGAACCGGAAGAAGAACCGGAAGAAGAACCGGAAGAAGAACCGGAACCAATTATTGGGCATGGAGATCAGTTTGCCCAACATTATAACCCACAGCCTGACAATATGAACGGTTGGTTAGAAGAAGATGAGGATATGAATGAGAATATTAATGATGAAGATATTGAGGGTGAGGAAATGAGGAGGAGGAATGGAGGTGGAATTGATTGATGAGGCAGAGTTGATCTTTCCGTATGAGGTTGAGGGTGACCAAACCCCACCCCCACCTCCGAGTCCTTCTGATTCCGTCCACCATTGCTGAGTCATCCGATTCTGTATCATCCGATTCTGAGTCGGAGGATGAGGAGGCTGATATGGCACCTAGGCCTACTCTTGGGACTGCTACCCAAAGGCCATTTGCTGTCCGTGATTTCCCAAGGGGTATGTATGAGGTGGGAGAGTCATCTGCTGCACGTAACTCATCACATGTTGGCGGATTAGAACCTTGGGCATTGAGGCGTGACTTGGAGGCTACCCGTACTCGGGCTAGACTTATTGAGGCTGAGATAAGTACCAATCGTACTGAGACTGCTCTTTTGGACTCGCAGATCAAGATAGGTGAGAAGGAAAGAAAGATACTTAATCAT
>BQNB010015413.1:38837-73313 GCA_026074375.1 Tanacetum coccineum
GGTCAACACAACGGTTGAGTGAAATTCATAGATTTGTAAACAAGATGGTTGAATACAAGTTATCATAAGTGGTAATAATTGTATGCATTTACAATTATCATGGAAAACAATATTATTGCTCTTAGCTCATGCAACCAAACATTAACATGGAAATCACCTCAGTGACATTAGTAAGGAACAAATGTCCTCGTGGAAAGGTAGCTTGCCAAAGTTACCCATTGTTCTCAAATATAGTGTGTTTGATTACCTCATGTAAAGGTAAACACAAACGGGATTCGTCAATCCCAATAGATCTATCCACAATATTCGCGTTCACACTCAAGTGATTAATGGTTCATGATTAAATGATATTGGCAGTAAAGGTAAACTTAGGCAATAATATATCAGGATAGCATACATTTGGAAAATACTTGTATTCATGGTTTATAGCATGTATCCCCCTCGCGGGTTTATAAAACATTGAAAAGATTGAAATGCGAGGCTATGAACTCACCTTGATAAGTAGTTGATTGATTTGAAATTTAATTCAAATGGAAGTAAACAGCCTCGTCACACAACCTAGGGTAATATGTCAAGTCTTAGTTTGATTGTTTCAAAACTTTATTTCATAAAGTTTAACGTAAATATTCATTTGGTTTATTAACTTGTGAAAATATCGTATCACTGTTCGGGCTATCATAATCCAGAGGTCATGTAGTAAACGTTTGAGGAGCTAGGACACTTTAAATCGTAAATCCAGCAACTCGTCAAAACGTCTACCCAAATGAAATCCCCTCACATGAAACTCCCTAGTAACGTGATACGTTATAGATTAAATGATAAGGTTTTATCTTTTTAAGCTTCTTCAAAAGCTAGAGGATGATAAATTATGTATAACATAATTGTTCTATAGTGTTTCGATCGACGAATGATAACGACAAATGTGTCGGGCTTTAATAAAATCGAGTCTTATAATATTTAAATATATTTTTATAATTAATATAAAAATATTACATTTTATACCCTTGAGAATATGAAAATGACAATATATACCCTTGGTATATATTAATTTACAATTTTAACCTTTTACTTTATATCTTTAAACATTTAAACCCTTAACTTTTAAATATGGAACAGGCCCTTGTGGTTTTAACTTTAGGATAATTACACTTTTGGCCTGAAAGTTTGATAATTTCAAAAGTTACAATATATACCCCTCATGCATATACGATTTGCATTACTAGTCCAAAATCCATATACTTTGTATTTTAATCTTGAAATTAATTTGCAGCATATAGCTTATTACTATAAGCTAAAAAGTAAGTTTTACGAGCTTGTAGCTTATGAAAAGAGCTTATAGGTTTAAAAATCCAAAAAAGGCACGTTTGGTTTAGAAACAATAACCCGATGGGTTAGGGCTTTTAGGATTAGTTTTAATGATTATAAAAGTGATAAGTTAGCTTATTAGAATAGCTTATAAAATCAGCTTATGGTTTTTGTTATTAGGTTTACGAAAAAGGGTTTAGGGTTTTTTTATGGCGCGTTTGGTTTTGGAAACCAAACAGTAGAACTGGTTTCAAAGAGTTTAGCTATGAACATATGATATATCAAAACTTATACATTGATCTAAAAATTTGCAAGAAGCTTATTGAACAAGATTGAGGATTACAAGAGTTGATGGATCGAAATGGCTTGATATGGTCAAAAATGATAAAATGTAACCCGAAAGCTGTGGAGATGATTCAGAAACTCTTCTTTTATTTAATCATTGGTTCCAAAATAGACTTAAGACCTTTCTTTTCCTCTCCTTAGCTTGGCTAGAACATAGTTTTGAGGTAGTATGAAACTTAGCGGTGAGTTTTGAAGGTGTACATGTATGCGTGTATATATAGGGTTGAAATAAGAGTGGTGACCAAGTTTGTGTAGAGTAGTGGCCAATTTGTAGTAGAGTAGTGACCAAGGGATACTAGGAATGACTAGTATAAGCTAGGAGTAGCTTTGAAAGGTGTTAGAGAGTGAGAAGGGTTCGAATTACCATGGTGGTGACAAGTAGGTGACTAGTAGCTCACAAGGAGGTGACTAGAGAGGTTTTACTTGGTGAGCAAGGGTGTGACAAGGTGCTAGGGTGCTATCAAGGTGGTGACAAGGTAGTGGTGAGGTAGAGGCATGGTGGTGAAAGGGTGGTTGCTTGGTTTAGACTTGGTTCGAGCTAGTTAAGGTGTTACGAGTTCATTAGGGTTTCGGGTTAGGGTTTTGGATTTAGGACGAGCTATGGGCTGAAATAGAGGGAAACTATGGTTCAAATGTGATGCTTAAGAAGCTTGTAAGTTGTGTTAAAAAGGTTGTATGAAATGCCTTAGAAAAATGGAGGGAAAATTGGCTTATTTAAATTCTTGCATTGTCGACTTGTACTTTGGGATTTAAAGTGTTGTACATTGGTTTTGGAAGGAAATATGGTATATCATATATCATAACACGGGGTCGATTCTTGGACTTGGCTAGTTTCTAGAGAGAGAAACACATGAGAGGTTTTCTAGAGAGAGAAACAAGTGTGTTTAAATGAAAATGAATAATGACTAGCTCACCTCTTCTAAAGTTGGAAGAGGCTTATATAGTTCTTACAATATACCAGGTATTAGTACCCGGCTTAATACCAAAAATCATACTATTAACTATTAAACTACGAGCTATAATAAACAGTAAAATACACGGGGTGACGAGACTCTTTATCTAATATATAACAATTCTCCCCCTATGGGGGTCACCCTTAGTAAATAATTAAACTTAAATCACTTCAGTCTTTAGCTCTAGACATTTGATATCTTGTACATTTGTGGCAGTGATCTTTGATTTATCTTTACTTGTCTGTGATTTGGTCTTGTGTCTTTTTTTCTTGAAAGGGAATCATCACCTAATCATAATCTTACATCATCTTGTAATGGATCGCCATCTTGTGAACTTGTGAAAAAATACACGATATCAGAGTTTGCGAAAGCTTTGACACCTTTATGAGGTCTTTCATAACTTCATAACAAGTGTAGGTTATGTCTGAGCATTCGGTTATTCACTTGATATCTCTGGTACTGGGAATTTCCTTCTCCATCTCCATTCTTAACTTACTGTATATGAAATAGTTAGCAATAAAGAGAAAATTGATTTGAAAATCAGTCTAAGTGTTTCTTATGAAAATATTTTGTAACACTTCGAGAGTTTTGATTGTTTGTCAAATGATCAATAACCGTTAATTCTTATACTGGAACAAGTTTGATTCACTCATAATCGCACCATCGTTTCTTTCCAGTTGACACAAGTTTAATTCTAGTAGAATCGTACAATTCACCTACCAAGAGCTTGTTTGTTGTTGGCTCTAGCAGGATTTCCATCTTCATTGTAAAAAACCTTCATTTCACTCGGATGTTCTGGCAATATCACAAGGATAATGCGTAGGACTCTTAGGATAGAAATGTTTCCACAGTGTGTGAAAGACAAGAGAATTGGATATGTGTCCTAACGAGATTAATTGACGATCTCTTAGCTCTAAACTCAATAGTGCATTTTGGTTCTAGTAATCGGAGGCTGGAGCTGACTGCCACCTTTTTAATATCAACTAACTCGGAGTGAGAAAGTCAATAGATAACGTGTTTAGTCTCCATGAGAAATGAAACAGAAATCTTTTGAGAGATTCTAAGTGGCTAGGGAGGGTTGTGCATTGCATCAACTGGGTCACATGATGTAGATCTCTCATGTCAGCAATCATCTTAGTGATTCTGGTGCATATGTAGTGTACCCGGTTTCTACCTTAAAGTGTATGGAGGAGCTTCTTCTTTAAACCTTTATCCTTGCTATTCTTTTTTAATTCTTCAACCCTTCAGTGCTTACCGAGACTTCAGACTTGAACTTGTTGGGTTTTTTCCAGTGTAGCTCCAATCGGTCGGCACTGGTCCCTTTTCTTACTTTTACTCCTTTTATTTGTCATACCTAAGGACTTCTACCACTAACTTGGGGATTGTCCTCTGGGTAGATCCCTTCGTTATGGCTGGATCATAGGAATTGTACCTAACCTTACCAACTCTATAACTCCATAAAGTAAAATGCATGGTCGGTCATTTGGTACAGTCCCTTTCATAAAACCAATTGAAATTCAATTTAAGGTACTTATGTATAAAATATCAAAGCGTTTAGTACCTCGATCGTTTTTTGATTTTTCAGAAGACGCTCCCCCTTAAATGTGCTTCGGTATCAAAGTGTTTAGGACGAGTTTGGGCGGTATATACATGAGTTCTAATAAATCATCGATTATTATTTATAACACTATTTTAATCACATATTATCCGCACTTTATAAAACTTGATGAATATCAATTGATTTTAAAATATGTTATAAAACTTGGGAGAAAAGTGTGGCCATAATTCCTAAGTCGTGTAAGAAACATATAACTGCTCCCCCTCAATCGTTGAGGGATATAAATTATTCCTTCACTTAATCATCAAAAGATCAACTACTTACTAATGTACAAGATATATGATTCACAATAGAAAAATAATTGACCTTTTTATTGTAACGGACGATGTCGTCAGTTGTTTTGTTGATCAAATGTAGTCATATCTACTTATTTTTCCTCCAATAAAGTTCCAGACTTTTAAAGTTCACTACTGATCTGTTGTTTTTCTCGATTGTTATGATGAAGTCTTTGCTCCTCCTCTTGTCATCCTCTGACCATTTCCTAGTCTCCATGCCCTTATTGTACTCGAATAGACGTCTTTCACCATGAAATCTAGCTTGTCCCGAATTCTCATCAACGTTCCATCGCTAAACTTGTGCACCTCATCTATTCTCATTATCTTCTTATTATCATCACTGTCTTTGTAGATTACTGCTATGGGTTTGTTGACAATGGTGTAATCTTCTTTGAATAGAAAGTCAGATGCATCCCAGTTCGGTTGTTCTAAATTGAGCTTTGTTTGATAGCTCTCAACGCCTAGCTACAAGTCTTCCACACGTTTCCTGATGACAATGTTTCTGATCCACATGTTGACTGCGGTGTGTAGATTAACTTTGTCTGATTTAGGTAGGTGGTTGAGCTTGTCTTGAAGATGAAGCAGAAACAGATCTTCAAAATCATTTGGATGAAGGTTTTTGAAATCCTTTTCCGAGATCTTGTACTCTTTGTAGTCAGCTCGGCGTAGAACTATCTCTCTCAAGTAGTTGTATCCGTATCTTTCGTAAGTCTTGATACTGATCACACTGAGAATTCGCATATGGGATCTGACTGCATCATGATCTGAGGGTTCACGGTGTTTGTTGATGTAGAATTCCTTTCTTCTGAACCACCAGTGTGTGATGCCATAAGCTGCACTGATGTCATAATCGCGCTCACTTTCAACCCACAGATACGGAACTAATTCTTCAAGTCCAAAGTCTAGGTATCGAGCGGCTTTGAGCTTGGATATGGATAAGGCAGTTTTTCGTTCTTTGTCACCTGACAGAAGATATTCCAGATCCTTATTGAAGAAGAGTTGTGGTTGAATAGTTACCTGACCTGGTGGTCCTCCTAAGGGCAACGGTTCATATACATTACGCAGAATTTGATGACCCTCAGGATTAACCAAATCAACCTTATCAGTCAGCAGCTTATGACATTCATCCATCTGAAACTGAAGAGAGACGCTGTTATTGTGAAAGGCTTTAACCAAGTTGAAAGTTGGACCTTCCAAATCAGCTTTGCAGAGCTTCTTCTTTCCTGTTCGTTTGCAGAACCATTTGATGAAGGATCCTATATCACCCGTCTTCCTTTGAAGCTTGTTCTCCTCGGGGTCTTGATACGTTGTGGCGTATACATTTGCCCAGTTGTTCTCTGGTTCAGGGTAATCATTTGAAGGAATGGTCCATTCTGGTTCAGGTGTAGCTGGTCTTTCTTCTTCAGGAATCAGTTTGAACCATGTAGCAGCCGGTACCTTAGGAATATGAGCGTTATCGGTGTCCTCCGGATCTGAGACATGCCCTTCATCAGTAATTGGATTGTCATCAGAAGATTGTTCAGATTGATGGTCAGATCTTTGCATTGAAGGGCCAGGAGGAGTATCTCTTGTGTTAGTGATTTGCCAGGCTGAAGAAGTGTGAGCTGGAGGCTGTTGTGCTGCAGAAGCATTAGAATCCAGCTTGTTCTTTGTACTTTGCTCAGAATCTTTAGAAGGAGGTTGAGCTGACCCAGAAGCACTTGAATCGTGTCTTCTCCTTTTTGTTGACTCACCCTGGTTTGATCCAGCTGAAGGGCCTTCATCATCATCGTCTTCATCATCATCACTATCACGCTTTCTTTTGTGGTCTTTAACCTTGTCTGCAACTTCCTTGTCCATGGCATTTTCATCCTCTATCAATGCTTCCATAAGGGCATGGTATAGTCTGTAATTGGTAGGATTTCTGTTGGCAGACTTGTTCTTATGCATGATATTGAAGAGACCACCCTTTAGATCAAATTCTTCAAGTGTAGCTTTATCAGTCGACTTGATAGTATACATTGGCTCTGGTTTCTTCTCACCTTGTTCCCTTTTGATTCTAATAATCTCTTTCGGACTCTTTTCAGGTTCTTGTTTCTTGCTTGACTCTGGAGCAGGCCACACAGAGTATTTCTCATCTACAACATTAGTTTGCTTTTCAAGAGCTTTGGTTGGTTTGTCATTAAGAAATTGATCCCCAAAGTTGTCTGTTTCATCAAGATTCTTCATTGACGATAAAGTCGCATATGAACTTTCTGGATTTTCCAAGATGACATGTTCGTTAGTTCTGAGTTTCAGGTTTTATTTTTCCATATTATCATTTTTACAAAGTAATTATTTTCCTATAATGTACCATTCAACAACGGTATATCAAAACGGGCTTTAAACCGTTTTCGTATGCCCTGTAAACCCTATATTCATGAAAGATTAATATCTAAGTGACTTGCACAATGCTACTAAATCGTATGTAAAAGCAATTTAATCATCTCTTTTGAAATATAAAATCTCTTCAAGTCAAGTTTACATGACTCTAAAAGCTCATATGTATAAAGTCATTTAAGCATGATCTCCAAAATAGCTTGTTGTTCCTTCGTTTTTTCATTCTAATTTCTTTCACCATCACTTTTGTTACAAGCTACTTCACTCAATTATACCAATGTGTATAAACCGAATTATTTTATTCATAAGCTTTCCATACATCTTTTATACATGAAAAACCCTAATTCAAAAAACCTAAACCCTAAAACTGAGCTAGTTTCTAAACCCATGACGGTTTCTTCGTTTATCATTGTAAACCAAACCAACTCACTTAAAATAAGTGGTAATAACATTCAATATAAAAAATTCTCATTCACCTTGCCATCAGAATTTCTACTTATTAACAACAAGGGGACAAGGAACAAAGCTATAGAAACCCCCTAATTGTGCCCTAATTGTAATTTTGACCCGTTTACTCCTTTTCTACCCACTTTAACCCAAAACCACCTCATCAAATGTTGATTTTATTAATTCCTTAATATAAGTATTAGGTCAGTAACCTATCATTCTAATCAAGTAAATACAAAATTCAAGCTTGAAAACCTATTGAGCCTAATGACCGGAAATCTAAACCTTTGCAAAGTGACCCTATTTTGAAAAGTTATTCTTTCACCAAAGAACCTCAATGGACCATCTACTTCTCTTCTAAGCAGATTACATGCATCTCACACAATATCTTATCCATTTCGTGGTCTTAAAATGAGCCACATCTCCTTTCTCTCTTGTTCCTTCCTTTGTAGCCGCGGCATACCAAGACCAAAACACCTCACCATAGCTAGTTCCTAGCTTATACAACTCATACAATAGCTTCTACATGTCCCTACCTAGCTTATACACATGTACCATCTCAGATTACAAGCTTACCTTGAGCCTTAAGGGTGGTTCGACTATAAATAGGGACCATAACGCTTCATTTTTCTTCATTCCTCACTTCCTCCTATATAACCCTTACATAGAAGCAATCCTTTGCTCTAATAGATCCTAAGAGGTCTTAATAAGGCTCAAGTATAGAAAGGAAGCAAAAGAAACCAAGAAACGAAGCCCGAGAGTCGTTATTCTAGGCATACAAAGCTAGAAGTCCCGATTCTGGCCCGTTTCTAAGCCATAAGCTCAAGACCAGCTTCTCTAAGCTTATATTCTGTATTCATGCCATCATAATGTTCATATGATCATGCTAAAATCATAATATAAAGCTTTGAACTCAAAAACCTATGTGTTTTTTGGAATTGCCATTCAAACACTTCATCTGTTTCACTTTAGGGATAAAACTTGATATTCCCAACAAAAAATCATGCTCCTATAAGATGACGAGAAGACTCAGTCACTATGTACAGTTAGCTATTCTCCCCAAATAGTAGATGTCATCTTTGTTAAATTGCCTGTTAAGGAATAGGGAGATGGAATTGCTTTTCCTTCTAGGGTCTTCAGACTGGCTTATATGACTGGGCCTTATGATAGAAAAATGTCTGAACTGTTCAAGAATTATATGTTCATGTGTTTACAAGAAAACAGAACTTGTCAAGTATACGTTATAAGTCTTTGAATAATTCAAGGACATCATGTTTATTTGTTAACAAGAAGACATAACAATTTTACTACTTACTCTATGTTATGAGTCATTGATAAATTCAAGGACTTCGTAATTATGTCTTAACCAGAAAACATAATTATAGTAACTAAAGTAGTTATGAACGCAATCTCTTGAGTTCAATAGTAATTTCTAGTTAATTTCATACTTTAAAATTATGATTATTATTATTTAACCATAATTATATTGACTAAAGCATGTAGTCAAAATGTTGAAGTAGCTTTACATTATATCATGACATTTAAATGTAATAGGGCAAAAAACATCTTGTGTGTTTAAGTCCTAGTAGAATTATTAGCTTCCTAACCTTGCAGTCAAGAGATACCAATAATCATATTGTTATATGTTGTTCCTTACACACACTTAATATTTCTCCCACTTGTGTATGATACAACATTATCTAATGTAGACAATCACTACGACAAGCGATCGATTGTATAAAGAATATGATAGTGTCACAAATATTACAAGTAGATTTCAAGCCATCACATTTAATAAGGAATTGTGGATTGTTATTCTATAGACAACGTTTCAAAAAAGAACACTCAGAAAGGCAATTGGTTATCTTATAAAATAAAATGCAATCTTCCTTTAAACAGTGGTTGTTCATATTCGGAAAGTAATGAATTATTTTAAAGCATGCTAGAAATAATATGGGTAACTAACAAGGAAATAAATCTTGTAGCTCCCACTGAAACTTACAACATTACATGAATGTCTTTTCAATAATAAAACGCAAGCTTCCACTGAATTTGTCAACATTATAAGTGTTACATCACCAGTAGAAAGCAAATAGCAATTTATTTACTTTCCTATTCTCTTAGAATGCCTACAAGTAGCAATGTACTTAGGTATTGAATAGAGTATATGAAGTTCTACTTATGTAGATGAGGGACTAGCCATTCATGCTCTCATTTAACTTGAATATTAGCATGCAATTCCTCCTGTATCGTCTTCATAGCCACAAGGGTATTTAGCACTTGAAGGAATAAATTTGAGTCCAAGAAAATATACCTGCTAGTAATTTTCTTTACTCATTGCAGTTTAAACTCATACATCGTGACAAGTGCAAGATGTCATTATTTTGGTAGCTATAGACAAAATGTACTCTAGTTACACAAAGTAATTTATCTTTTAAAGATTTCATAACTGGAAGAGGGTAATGAAAGATTAAAAGTGAGTTTAAATATAATTGATAATAATTCAATTATAACCTTATCTTATTCTTGTCAGCCAATGAGAAGAGATATGAGTAAGTCTCACTCTTCTTACCAGAAAAAGAGACTATGTTTGTCTTCTTAAGAAAACAAACTTTTGTTTACGAATTATATTGCAATAACACAATTAATCAGAACATAGAAAGTTCAATTTTAGTATTTAATTTGAAAAGGGCGGGTTGATTATTTTAATATTATAAAATATTTAACCAAACCGCTGCGTGGCAGCGGTTTACCTGTGCGAATAAAATAATACAAATTAGGGCAACCCGCCTTCATCAAACCGCCATGAAGCAACTCGCCACAGTTAATAATAAATATCGACGTGGCGGGTTGACTATTTTAATAATAAAATATAAATTTCAACCAAACCGCTGCCATGCGGCGGTTTCCCTGAAATAATAAAATATTATTAAAATCAAACCGCCACCAAGCATCTAAGCAACTCGCCATGATGAAAGACTACTTATGAATCAAAACACATTCTCATTTGGCAAACCTAAACACAACCTAAAGCATTCCTAATCTTTCCTACGCATCAGATACACACTAGCAACATCCTTAACCACAAACCAACGGCTTATGACTTTCTAAAAGTCAAACCGCCACCTAGAAATCGCATAGGGCACACAGATGTTTGCAAAATGGATAAACAGATATATATAATTGATCACAAGCCCATTCCGCACCTTTCCCCTCAATCAATTAACATTTATACACACTTATTTAATTTTCGAACCCTAGATACAAATTCTTAAGATTTTACTCATTTTAGTGTGATTCACTTCGATTCCTATGATCTATAGATAGAATAAAAGGCAAAGAACAAAGTTTGATTGATACCTTTGCGTGAAAAACACAGGAAATCGAAGATTGAAGGAGGTGTTCGTGGTGGCGAGTTGCGATCGTATGTGTGTGTGTGTGTTTATGTTTGACCAGATTTGAACAAATTTGACCAAAGAGCAACCCGCCGAGCCTTAAATACCCATTCTTTGGAAATTGACAGATTCAGTCCCTGAGCTTTCTATCTTCTTTAATTTCTTTGTCTAAGTATTTCTAAGGTTGTTCTAAGTTTGAAATTTGGCTGATTTGGTCCCTATTGATTAATAAAGCTAGGAAACACATCACAAAATTGCATTAAAGTCCCTAATCCTTTAAACAACAGACATTTATGGCCCTTTGAATTAAAATTAATTAACTCCCCTTCAAACTTTAACCAATTTGGAATACAAAAACATTCTCTCACTTGTCCATAGAAGATAGAACAGATTTCAACTTGAGTGGTTCAGATACTGATAAAATTACTACTGGAGTAAATGCGACGAAATCCCTATTAGTAACTTATTAAACATAATAATTACCACTCTTATAGCTTTTGACAATTTATACTCACACTTTCATAGCATACAACACTCCTAAACCGCCATGGAATATCCTCCCAATCACTTCTTTTAGAAACCTATGTGATGAAGTAAATTTTCAAATTCACTCTCCCCCTCAAACAATAACCCGTTTTCTATTGAAAGAGTTGTAGTCATTGATTGGGATGAAAATTTTACTTGAACATCTATACCACCACCATCGTTAACACAAATAATTTTGAAGAATCAATTAAGAAAAATTATTTGGTTTTCAAAAGGAAGACTTCTCTTCTGAGTTAAGAAAAATGCACTAAAGCATACATTAATCCTCTGATGCATGGATATAAAGTAATCCATACCTGGGGAAAATTAATTGTAGGATCCCGATTAACACTTCACTTTATATATCATACACGAATCGAATCAAGAAAGAAGATGAGAGATTTCTAGAGAGAGAAACTAGTGAGAGAATAGAGAGAGAATAGAAAGAAAATGTAAAAGTTATATTATGAAATCTCTAACCTTTTCACAAGAGGAAAAGGTTTATATACCCCGTCACATTAAAGGTACGCGCGGGATATTTAACTAGGATCCAGGCTCGGGTTTTGCTTGGGATTAAACCCGAAACATATACAATATTAGATTAACTATCGAGCCCGATTCCCGATACTTTCCTATTACAACGTTAACTAATTGATTGACCGAGACTTAAATACATAATGGACGAACTTCATGTTCGACTCAATATTTTGAGGCTAACAATCTCCCCCGAAGTGAGTTCATTGATGACACTCCTTCATTAGATCAATGAGATTGCTTTTGTCGTTAAGCTCATGTGGTCTTGGTCCTTCTCTTTGTTCTTTGTTGTAGGCTTGTTCCTTCATGCTTTGCGATCTTGACTTTGAGCCTTTGACATTGTCTTTAACGTCTATGCCATCTTGCGATCTTGAGTCTTTTACCAACATTCTCATACTTTTGCATTATCTTGAAAGCTTCAAATCAGAGTTAGCGGAAGTCTTTGTCTTTAAATCTTGAGCTTTCTTGATAGATTGTCTTTGTAGAATGAGCATGAACATGTGGTAATGAATCGACTTTGGTTGATTGGGATACTGTCACCACCATTTTAACCTGCAGGTTTACGTTAGTGATAATTGAGAAAATTGATTTGAAAATCAATCGACATATTACTTGTAAAAGCGTTTTTGTAACACATCGGAAGTTTTAAGCTTTTATCAAAATTCATCAACCGTCAATTCATTTACTGGACCAAATCGATATCCAGTTGTCACAAGTTTGATTCATATAGAATCTCGCAAGTCACCTACCGAGAGCTTGTTTGAGGTTGACTCAAGCAGGATTTCCATCTTCATTGTGAATACTAAAAGTATAACTCTGATGTTTTGGCAAATATTACAAGGATATTGTGTAGGACTCTTGTTAACAGCTTGTAAACTTTATGATGTTCAACAAGTGTTTGAAATGGAATATGTCCTAACGATATTTTTATTGATCTTTTGGCTCTAGACTCGATTAGTGCATTTTGGTTTTAGTACTCGGAGGCTAGAGCAGATTGGCACCTATTCAATATCAACGATCTCGGAATGAAATGTCAATAGATAACGTGTGTATCTCCATGACAAATGAGACAAGTTTCTTTTAAGAGAAACTCCATTCGAGGTGATCAAAGTAAAACTCGACTAAATCTCATATCCTGTATAAAAACCGAAAGGTATATATCCCGAGGTTGTCAAGTTTTTATGATCCAAGTAATGGAGAAGAAATCAGATGAGAAAAGACTAGAAGATATTCCCGTAGTCAAAGAATTTCCAGATGTTTTTCCTGAAGATCTACCTGGTCTCCCTCCTGTTCGCCAAGTAGAATTCCAAATCGACTTAATCCCCGGAGCAGCACCTGTAGCTCGAACACCTTATAGATTAGCTCCTTCAGAAATGCAGGAGTTATCTAACCAACTTCAAGAACTAACCGACCGAGGTTTCATTCGACCAAGTACATCGCCTTGGGGAGCTCCTGTCTTATTTGTTAAAAAAAAGAAAGACGAATCTTTTAGAATGTGTATCGAATACCCGAGAGTTGAAATAAACTATACCATAAAGAATCGAATCCATTGCCCAGGATTGATGACTTATATGATCAACTTAAAGTTTTAGGTTCAAGCGTTTACTCAAAAATTGACTTAAGATCAGGTTATCATCAACTGAGAGTAAGGGAAGAGATAATTTCTAAGACTACTTTCAGAACTAGCTAAACGGACATTGATGAAATTATCAAGCATCGCCATTTGGTTTATCAAACGCACCTGCGGTATCATGGATCTCATGAATCGAGTATGTAAACCATATCTTGATAGGATTCGTAAATAGTGTTTATCAATGATTCTTATCAATTCTCATAATGAAAGAAGAACATAGCAAATAATCTCCATAATTATCTTGGAATTACTCTGAAAAAGAAATTGTATGCCAATGTCTCTAATGAGATTTCTGGAATCATATCGCAATTTCTGGTCGATCTCATCGATAGTCAGGACTTCAAGTTGACCCTGCCAAGATTGATTTGAATCTTTAATAATTGACATCTCCCCCACTACCCCACAAGAAGTGCTGAAATTCTTAGGACTCGCCGACCTATACCGATAGAATTATTGAAGGTTTTTCAAAATTGCAAACCTAAGACTAAATTACCCAGAAAAACAAGAATTATATCTGGGGCGAAGAACAAGAATTAGCTTTCAACTTCTTAAAAAAAACTCTGTGAAGCACCAATCTTAGCATTACTAGAAGGAAACGATAATTTTATCATTTACTGTAATGCATCTCTTCAAGGGTTAGGAGCTATATTAATGCAAAGAGAAAAAGTTATTGCTTATGCATCTCGACAACTTAAACCTCTTGAAGAAAACTATACCACCCATGATCTTGAATTAGAAGCAGTAATATTTCGACTTAAAATCTGGAGATACATTTATACGACCGAAGTGTTAGCCTTTCACAGATCAACAAGAGCCTTTAACATATTCTTCGTAAAAAAGAATTAAATATGAGGCAACGTCGATGGTTAGAATTACTCACAGATTATGATTGTGAGATTTGCTATCATCCGGAAAGGAAATGTTAGTGGCAGTGTTAGCCTCAGTTATATTGATTCAAACACGAATATTCCGGATCACTCTTACGATTGAGCTTCGGTCTTTAAGAAGTTAACGTTGTAAAGGAAAGAATCGGAATCGGGCTCGATAGTTAATCTAAATTGTTATATGTTTTCGGGTTTAATCCCAAGCAAAACCCGAGCCGGGTCCTAGTTAAATATCCCGCGCGTACCTTTAGCGTGACGGGGTATATAAGCTTTTTCTTATTTAGAAAAAGTTAGTTGTTTCATATTCTAATAATTCCATTTTCTCTTTTCTCTCATCTCTCTCTCTTCTTTCCTATCTCTAAAGAAAAACAACTCATCTCTCTTTCCCTATCCCCCCTCCACTCAAAAAAAAAATTTAATTTTTTTTTTTCCCCCCTTTTTAGTTATTTTGATTTCGTTGTTGATTCTATGAAGTGGTAAGTGTTACGGGATCACGTACAATTGGCATCGAGAAGCTCAAGGGTGGATTCGTGTTTTGATATTGTGTGGTTGATTTGCTAATTCCGTGGCACCATTTTGTAGAAAAAAAACCTACACACTCACTTTTTTGATTTTGGCTTATTTTGTTAATCTTACACCTCCTGTCTCATACTTGTTCTAGCACATCAAAAGGTAAGATTGGTATCAAATTTCGTGTGTAAAACAAGCTAAAGTTTGAATGATAAGCTATTAACGCTTAGTGATCTTCGAGGAGAGTGCTCAATATTGGACTGATTATACAGGTAATACGAGTTAAGGTGTGCTTTAAACTTGATGTATTCGCAAGTCTTACATCTTTCTAACTCCATTCGTGGCTAGAAAGTTAATTGTGTGCATATTTAGCAAAGATTCGTCCCTTAATTCTTCGTGGCGGTTTGACAGAAAAAGGGACAAGATCCACGATTTAAGGAAATAGTCAACGGCGAGTTGCTCAAAACAGCGAGTTGCCAAAAACAGCGAGTTGCTAAAAACAGCGAGTTGCCAAAAACAGCGAGTTGCTAAAACAAGCGGTTGGTCTAAAAAACGAGTTGTTAAAAACAACGAGTTGCAAAAACAACGAGTTGCAAAACGGCGAGTTGCTAAACGTGCATTGCCTAAAACGGCGAAGTTTGCTAAAACGTCGAGTTGCTAAACGGCGAGTGTGGCTAAACGGGCGAGTTGCATAAACGGCGAGTTTGCTAAACGGGCGAGTTTGACTAAACGGCGATTTGCTAAACACGATTGCAAAACGGCGAGTTGCTAAACGGCGAGTTGCTAAACGGCGAGTTGCTAAACACGCGTTCAAATGACGAGTTTATCAAACATCGAGTTACTAATATGGCAGCGTTTTACTAAGAATTTTTTTTTGTGTGAAGAAAAGGGGTTTCATTAAACCACAATAACTAGTTGATCCGTATGTTCCGTTTCAGGCCCGTGACCTCTCAAATCGAAGAGAAAAACGAGACGGATCACCTTTACCCACATTTAGGCTGGTTAAGTGGAATTTTAAGGCCCAAAAAGCTCGTTATTACTATTATTTATTGACATTTTTTAGGTTTTTTTGTAATTTGTGTTAGACTTGGTTTTTGATCTAGTCACGGCCCCAATCCCAGTATTTTTAGGCCCGTTTAGTTTGTGTGAGCCTATTTAAACAAACTACTTTATACCCAAGCGCAAAAATTATCTGTTGTTAGCAATTAAATTCATTGGCCGGCCGCTGATTCCGTAATCAATCATTCACGGTTTTCTATTGATTTTGTAAAATCCCGTTAAATTTTTATCGGTTCTAATCATAGACTTGTAAAATCCCGTGAACGTCTATTGTATTCAAAACCACAACTTCAATCACATCATATCCACTTAAGATCCAACAAAATTTTCACACTTCATAATTCACGATAAAATGGAAAAGAAAGATACCTTATCTTCGTGTTCAGATTCGGAAAAACAACAAATGCAACTAATTCAAGACAAATCAAAAGAAAGTTGCATGGTATCTTTTCAACAACTTCATTCACACCTCAAGTGTCTTTCAAACAACGACTTAAAAGGAAGTCGAACCGAGGATGGATTCAAACGCGCATTTGCAACACTCTTTGGTCAAGATCTAGAGACTTTCACGGGCACAATGTTCCTGTACATGGATCAACTACAAAAGCAACTTGACAACGAAGAATTTCAAGAGATTGGATCCATGTCTGCTTTTAAAGTACTCGAGACACAGTTTCAGATGTTCATCAAGTCACGGTTTATTATTTTAGATGATAATAGTTGTCATGACACGCAACAAATTCCTACAATACACTCGACTCGATATTCCAGAATTCCGTGACACACTGATCCAACACATGGAATCTCTTAAGAAGTCGATTGGTGAAAGAGCGATGCATAAAATGGAGTATGACAGCAGGGTGAATGAAAGACTGATCCAGACAACAGAGGAAAAGATTGATACGAGTAATTGCAATGGATGGTAGTTCATTATCATGAAGAGCAATGGACACGAATCAAAAGAGCAGGATACAAAGCCGCAGATCATGGAATGATCACATGTTTGAATGATGCAGAAATCAGACCCATATATGATGAAGAGCCAATGGCTGAGGTACAAATGACTGCTGATGATAATGTATCTGCTACAGGACAACAGCATACTGAGCAACCCGAATTCATTAATGAAGGAGAGGTTGACATAATGCTGCAACAATGTCATGACACATGTCCTTTGCTTGCTACATAACGGATAACCAGACAACGAATTTTCAAATCAATCTCTTTAATCATGAAAATCATTTCGTCTAAAAAGATCTGGTGCCCAATTTCAAAAAGATTTTTAAGAATTGAGAAGCACATTGAGGATTTAATCTTGAACTTAAATATCAAAATCAAGCTTTAAAATAATGGCAACATGGTCAATTTTCGAAGTAAAAAGTAAAGAAGCCAAGGTTAAACATGACATAGATGAAATTGAAACAATAAACATCGAATTGGAACATAGTGTGGCTAAATTACTCACAAAGAAATAACGGTTACATAAAGAAAAAGAGCACTTGAAACAGACTAACAAGATCTTTTTGATTCTAATCACAAAGACAAGAGTTTCCGACCAAAGAACCAAATTACTCTTTAATAGGCTACAAACTGAACAAAAAGTCTAATGAAAAATGCTGAAGAACTATCTCAGATTCAGAAAAAGGGGTTTTTGCAATTGCAGCATTAAAAAATGGAGATAAGAAACTAACAGGAAATTGTTTGAATACTAAGTTGGCAAAGACATCAATCTTGGGAAAACCGTTTGGACAACCACTCAAAAAACCAATACCGGTTAGACAACTGACTCATAAGAGCGTTAAAGTCTGAAAGACCTAGAATTTTTCAAACCACGGTTTGCCTCCCATTGATGTGAACAAGCGACTTGTCAAAACCAGTTACTACACACATTATTCCTAGAGATAAGAGAAATATGCCCCTTTGCAAAACCTCATCACATGATTGGCACCAAGCTCATCAAGGTAAAGCTCAACGACATTGTTCATAAATCACTACCTAGAGGAAGCTAAGAAAAAGAACACAATGAACACTCTAGGATCCCTAGAAATTTTTTTGACTCCAAACATTTTGTTTGCTCGACATGTCAGAAAATTTGTCTTATAATGCCAATTCAGACGCTGGTAATAAAATTCTGAAAGAATGTTCAACTCGCTGTGCTAAGGACCTAACCAATAAGACAACAAAACATAAACAAACCCCGCAGAGCAAATAAGGGTTGCAACGAAACCAACAAGACAGATCCCCAAAAGGACATAGGTTTTTCAATCAAAAGACTACCACTGTACATGAGAAAACTACAAGTCCTATATCTTTTCTTAGGTGGCAACCAACAGAGTAGAATTCTCAAGACTATTTCTTAAGCTAGGTTCCAACCGGAAAGACATTCGCCTCTACACAACAGCGGATGAAATGAACCCCAAATGGTTCAAATGCAGAAATCCCTAACCAATTAGAACGCGAACAATGCTCTAATGTCAGTGCAGGTTACCCTCTAAAGTACAGGATACATCATTCAATCCTACAGAGGAAGGACTCAGAGTTTTGGTTGCGAAAAAAAAGATATCATCCGAAAAAAGGGCATCAAGTAATTTTGATATCTTATGACACACCATGACGTTTGAACACAACAGATCAATCCTCGGTCGTCAACGATGTAATCGTGCCTGCTGAAAATAACACTTCAGGCCCCGTCCTCAATGTTTAAAAGGATGATTGATCGCAGCCAGATCAAAGCTCGGTCTTCATGAAATGATGTATCTGTTACACATCAATCAAGCTCGAGTCTTCATCAATGACTTCTGATCATAACCGTTCAGAACTCGGAATTCACGACTACAGCAATGAACCGTCAAGCTCAAAGCTGGTTCCAAAAGTTGTTCCTCTAGCAGTCAAGATAGCTACATCACGAAAAAAAGTTTAGAATTACTATTCCAACCATCATAATTGCAAACGCTGAGGCCAATAGGTAATAAATACATAAATCAGAAAATCAGAAAAAACCAAAAAGATTCTCATTCTCGACATGTCTCTTGGAATCGATAAACATTTACGGTGCATAGAAATGTCAATTTTACTCATTGACACGGGTGTGTAAATAAAGTTTAGCAAAGATTTTCAATACTTTCCAAACATGTTCGATTTTCTAATTTTCTAAATGGCTTATGTGCAAATGTCAGGTACATAACCCGGACATCCAATAAAGGAAGGTTTATAACTTATACTCACAACGAAAAATTAAAACGTTTCTCGATCCTTGACTGTTCTTAACAAGACATCAATGTTTTTAGCTCAAGAAAAAGGATAGTGTAACGTTTCAGTGGCGCTTAAACCCTTACATTAGAAGAGACGTCCCTAACATTGTGGTGTGTTGGTGGCGGCAAGACAAGAGAGAAAGAAGAGGTGAATATGATTTTCTAAATGTTAACTATGAGAAGTTTGTAAGTGATGATGGTTTTATATAAATGAGGCATGCAATACATGCAAATTGGGAAGAGGTTGAATGCCACATGGTTAAACCATGTGGCTCTTTTGTGCCGCCCCACATGGGTGTGTTTTTAGTGGGATGAGTTTAAAAACTTGTCCCACATTTTGTAAATGCGGGTATTATCAAAGTCCGATATTTTAAAAGGTACGATTTGTAGTCGTTTTTCGTAAAAAGTAAAAATAGTACGAGACACGAAAAATAAAAACGAATGTAATAAAAATATTTCTACGGAAATTCGATAACATAAACGTCGATACTTAACGTAGGATTCTCCGGTTCTTCGTTGACGTTACTCAATTTGCAAACGTAAACCCTAATTTCTTCCGGTTAATAGTGAGTTCACATCTCAACATAAAAATGAAAATTATATTTAATACTCGAGAATAAAATAACGACCTGAATTTGACGGATTGTCACAATTTAGTAGCAATATAGCAACAGCTATTATTTGCTTGGCCACGAACAGAACTTTTAACTTTTCTAAATTGATTTTTGATGGTATAGTGAAAAACTTGGATAGGAAATATAAGTTTTTAATGTATCCAAGATTTATTCAAATATTTTTGGACAAGCACAAAAGATTTCGTAAATATACATGAACAGTAAAAGTACTATTCATCAGAGGATTAAAAAGTTATAAATTTAGTATTTTTTTGATAAATCTTCTTAATACGAAAGCGTGGACATAAAGAACGTACAAAACGGACTTAAAACTAGAAAAATACGCACTATTTTATACATGTGCACTATTTCCTGACGTGAATAGTGTTGGTTCGTTTATAATAAAAATTATCGCGAAACATTTTAGAATCACTTAACTAATATTTATACATGTTTTAAACTTTATAAATGTTGTTTTTACATAAGGCGATTGAAATTTATTTAACGCTATAACAGAGTACAAATACATGATTTAATATTATCAAGATGTGCGATTCAAATATTATTTCACAAATACAATTAGATGGTGATGTAGCTATATAGAGCGAGAGCAGCGAGCGCTAGTATTAGTTTTTATTCCAAAGTACTTTGTTACTCATAAATGAGACGACCTAAAATTAATTAGGTTTCATTTCGGACGTTACCGTGAGCATTTTTCATTCTGTGATTTACATTGACCCTCTTTCACTTGTTTTACATTTACATTACAAATCTCGGGGGAGAATACATGCTCGTTACAACTTGTTTACATATTCATTTACAATCTCTTTTACATACTTGATAGCATACTTGATTTCGTAACTTGGTTACACGCTCATTTACATACACATTGACAAAACAGTTTACATACTCAATGCAAACTCGTTACAACTTTGTTATGCACTCATTTTCATATCTCACGGTGAGATACATTATTTGTTTTTACCTATGGACGCAACAACTATACTTTACTCTTATGATTACGGATTAGCTTAAGTTGCATGAACTGTAAATTACTCGAAGGGTAAGCAAGAATGTTATAAAATAGATCTATTCGGGATTGACAATCCCCTTCGGGTGATTAGCTATCACTGGATAAACGAACATTATACCATGTCGGAGCACGACTAGATTGGTGTCTACATGGCCAACAACTATATACTCATGAACTCTTACTATGCCTTGAATAAAGTGGCATGCATATAAGTCTACGTCGTAGTTTCATGAACTTAGGGGTGCAATCGAAATCACGCAGGGTAACCATTGTATTGGATACATGGTCATGCATATTTACAAACGCTTTGTTCCAACCATACTCAACCTTTGTGACTATTGTATGGGATACAATAGTCATACACATGTTTGATTTCAACATTCATGCATACATTTTGGTAACTATTTTAACGATTTAAATGGTCATATACTCTATACAAATATTTAATCCAAAATTTACATTTACAAAAATCTATGAACGCACCAACTTTATGTTGACACTTTTAAACATGTTTTTCTCAGGTGAATTAGATGCTTGGCTTATGTGATGTGCATTAGAGTCTAAACAATATAAGATTACTTTTCAAACGACACGTTTAGAGGTCGTTCTCTCATGCCTTGTGCAATGGTATTATGAAGTAACGCTCCTGGACACTATTCCGCTATGACCCAATTTGGGGGTGTTACATATATGATTATTAGAATATGGAAAACATGCAAACTAATTCCACATATCTGTTTTTGAAATCTACTTTAAAACAATGTTTATTATTGTCATCCTTTCTCTTTGCTGAAGTATATGAGAAAAGACTTGTGATTATGTGAAGCTGCCTATTTTTGCAAGTGCTTATAAATAAACATACAATGTAAACTATGATTATACTGCTCTCCCGAAGTTGGTTAGTTTTTTTACAACACTAAGATTATGAATTGATGTCAAGTCCATTATTGATAGTTGAAAATTCATCTTTCCGTTAGGTGACTGATTCTGGCTCCCTTAAACTTTCACCTTGTGAGAGTAGAACATTGACAAATTTCATGCTCACACGGGGTTTACTGATGTGCTCCTTGGTCGCATGGTAATTTATTATTTTAGAACCGGAGTTACATTGGCTCATTTGACTTGCGATAAAGTAAAACTTGTGTCATCTTTTCTTTTATATTGTGTCAGGTTGAACTTGTAAAGAAGCTTCCATTATTTTTAGTCAGTGTTTGGCTAATTTTTATAAAGTTATTATTAGCTGGTAAAGTGTATAAAGTATGATTACAAAGTTACATCGAATCAATTATATTCTATGATTTTTGCTAAACTCGAGTAGGAGGTCTTACGTATTTCTAGAAGGTATTTCTAGGCTTCCAGCATGATTCTTGGATCAACCTTACCACTCCTCTTCTCCAAGATACGTGATGAGAAAACGTTGTTCAAGTTTAACAAAATGCAGTTTTCTTGCTATGACGATAAATAAAAACAACGGGAAAACGACGTCGAAGGTTGGTTTTTTTTGCAATGACATGTATTTTGTCACGGTCAACTACATTGATGTATCAAGAGCAAAGAGTAAAAATGGGTTGAAGATACTATGTTGCAACAAATGTTTTCTCCCACGTTCAAGTGTACATTGTTAGTAAAAAGCAAGAATGGGTTGAAGATATTATGTTGCGCCAAAAATGGAAAACAGATTATTATTGTTTTTTAATAAAAAAAAGTACTTCACAAACTTCAATACTTCGAGTGAAATTTACTAATGTGGCATCCAACGGTATTGCATCTTTATTAATGTCGGGAGCCTGAAGTGCTCATTCCGGATTCCATATTCCTCAAAGTGATATGGGAGCATTGTTAAAGAAATGTAAGCTTATTATTTAGGATGAAGAGCCCATGACAAATAAGCTTTGTTTTGAAGCCTTAGATCGCTCTTTAAGAAACATACTACATAAGAGCATGTATGACACGTGTCAAAAGACATTTGGAAACATGACAATGGTCTTTGGCGGTGAAAAGCCAATTTGTTCCAATTTTAAATACATAGTCTATGCTTAGTAAATTGTTTGCACAAGTTTTGTGTATTATGGTTACAAAGTTCTTAAAGTGACCTATTTCCTCACCATTCATAAAGTGACCAATTCCATTTTAGATAACAGTAAGTGTGTTTAAAAGCTCCTAAAGTGAGGTACCTTATGCGTAGACATAATATGTATATCAGGTTACTACATAAAAAAGAACAAGATGTGTTGGATTAGGATACTATAGAAATTAAGAATAAGGTATGTTTGTATATAACAACCCGTAATTTTCATAAATGTAAATATCCATCTATTAAGTTAGATGATGTACAATCTATCAATTATATATGAACTCACCTTTTTCAGGGAAATTTTTCGGTTTATTACACTACTTACTTTGCCAATATCTCGATGTACAACATTTCTTGCATAACTAAAGTTAACGGGCTCAGGCAACCTACAAATGGCAATCCTATCTTCATATATGTCAAGCAATCATCATAATATATCAAGTCAATATCATAATATCATTATTACAAAGTACATTACTCATATAATATGTCATTGGTAACATTATCTCAAAACGGGCTTTAAACCGTTATCGTATGCCTCTAAACCCTAATCTCATAGAAAGATTAACATATAAAGTGAGTGTACAAGATATCAAAGCATATGTACAAGCAATATAAAATCTAATTTGAAATATAAAATCTCTTCAAGTCAAAGTACAAGTCTTTAAAAACTTAATATACAAGGCATTAAGCATGATCTCTAAAATAGCCGTTTTACCTCCGTTTTCATTCTAATTTCTTCACCATCACTTGTGTACAAGCTACTACACTCAATATACAATGTGTAAACCCTAATTATTCTATTCATAAGCTTTCATACATCTTTTTGCACTCAAAACCCTAATTCAAGACCCTAAACCCTAAAACCGAGCTAGTTTCTAAACCATGACCCGTTTCTTGATTTTTATCCATTGTAAACTCAAAAAAACACTCAAATAAGTTATAATAACATAAATTACAACATTCTCAATCACTTTTCATCATCATTTCACTATATTAACAACAATGTACAAGAAATAAAACTAGAAAACCCTAATTATGCCCTAAATGTAACTTTGACCCGTTTACTTATTTTCTACCCGTTTTAACCCAAACAACCTATCAAATTTTGATTATAATCCTTAATATACGTCTTAAGATCAGTAACCTATCATTCTTAATCAAATGTATACGAATTACAAGCTAGAAAACTCAACCCGAACCCTAATGAGCCCTAAATGTACCCGTATGCACTTTTCTTTCATTTTGGCCCATTTCCACCAATCTTTTTGCAATCAAGCACCTCAATGACTAAGCAACTTCTTTCCTAAGCAGCTTACAAGCACCTCCCCTAAATATCTAATCCATTTCTTGGTATAAAAATGAGCCACATCACCTCTTTTCTTCTTTCTTTAACCACGACATCACATGGGCAAAACAACTCACCAAAGCTAGTTTCTAGCTTGACCAACACATCTAATAGACCCTCCTCATCATCCTATAGACTTCCCATGTGCCCTAACCAGATCCCATTGATTATAAGATGGGTATTGTTAAGGTAAGTAATTTTGGTGGGAGTGTAAGGATAGGGAAGATTTTGTTGGAAGTGAGGTGGAGATGGTGTGGGGTTTTTGGATGATAGTGGGGGGAAGGGGGGAGATGGGGATGTGAATGGATGATATTGTGAGTGGAATTATGTTGGAATGTGATGAGGTGGGGGGGAGTGATGGTTAATTATAGTGTAGTGTAAAGAGATGATGAAGAGTGTAAGAAAGGTGGGGGGAAGGGGGGAGGGGAGGGGGTGGGGGCGAAAGGGGAGTGTAGAGCGGGAGGTGAGAGGGCGCGGATTTTTTTTTTCTGTAGAATGCTCATATGACACAAGATTATTTAGGGAATACAGTGTAACATTGGGTATACTGAGCGCTGTTATATGTGTCGAGGTGATGACGCGAGGTGACAGATTGACGAGATAGATACGGAGACAACTGAACAGACAGTGATAAAGGTAGAGTGTTGATTTTAGTGGGGTGGACGTGCAGAGTGACTGACAAAGTTTGGATGTTGACAGTGAGGTGTTCATTTGAGCACAGAAGGGATGGTTTCTGACACAGACTCTACACACAGTTTAGACCACTTGTGAGTATCATTAAAAGTTGGACGTAGTACATAGAGATCGGATAGTATTGATGTGAATGGCAGAGTGGGACACAGTGACATGATAGGTTGAGTGTGAGTGAATTGCGGAACGTCTATATACAGTTATAGACAGTAGTAGGTACATTGTGGTTAGATGAGAAGGGGTGGAGAGGGATGAGGAATGTACTGTGAATTGTTTTTACACGAGTATGAGTAATAGTAAGTATTGTAATCATCTCTTTATAGGTGGGGAGAGAGGGGAGTTATCTACATAGATTTAGAGGAGACACAGAACAAGTCTACACGTTGTGGATAGGGGGGGGAGGGGAGAGAGAGTGTGAGAGAAGTCGTGTGAGAGAGCTAGTGTGAGATGTGTTGATGTCTTCATATAGAATGACAGCGAGTTATGTTTTGTTGGGCAGGCAGTGTTGGTTGGGGTTTTTGGGGTAGGTTTTAAAGAGGGGGGGATGGGTTTTAAAGTTGGTAAATGGGGGGAGGATGTAGGTTAGTGAGGTTGGTTCAGGGGGGGGGGGTTTGAGGATGTGTGGGGTGTTAGGTTTGGGGTGGGTTTTGTTTGTGAAAGGATGGATTGGGGGGTATGGGGGGGGGTTTGTTGTGAAATATGGGGTGTGTAGGTTATGGGTGTTTAGGTGTTAGATTTGGTAGTTTGGGAGGGGTGATTGTGTGTTATTATTGAAGTGGTGAATAGGGTGTTGGTATTGGGGGTAGGGGGTGTGATTGGTTAGGTGGTAATTTTAGTTTTGGGATTTAAGTTGGTGTTGAGAATAGAGGATTTATATTGGGAAAGTTTTGGTATGGGGGGTTTTAGTGTTTTTATATGGGATTTTATGGTATAGAATGTTATGGTTGGTATGGAGTGGTAGGAGGTATTGATTGATTGGGTTGTTATGGAGTTTTAAGAGGTGGGTGTAATGGAAATCACGCGGGTATTTTGGCAAAGGTACCCGTAGGGGCTATAACGTATCACCATACCCTAAGGCTTCGGATTCATGAGCTAATGGCAATAATAAATATGTTTTCAATACCGGGTGTATATCAACGTAACCCGAATATCGCATTTGCATTCAAATTATATTACTTAAACCTATGGATTTCACTCAACCTTTGTGTTGACTTTTTAGCATGTTTTATCTCAGGTAACTAATGGCACGGAGGGACGAGGACACGAAGATGAATGATAACTTTATTTTCAAAAATGACTCTTTTTGATTCGTTTTCTATGATTATGACTGTTGTACCCTTGAAGTAATACCCCAGATTAGCTTCCGCTGCAATATGTAAAAATAGGGGTGTTACATCAACCTTCCCTGTTAAGATTGTGATAAGGTCGTCAGCTTTCATTTTGGAATATTTATTACATCTACATATCAGGTGAGTTCATAGCCTAGAATTTTCAATCTTTTGAATGTTTTATAAACCCGCGAGGGGGATACATGCTTGGTTACAAACTCTTTTACATACTCGTTTATCTTATAACAATGTGAGTACTTTTTAAGGACCCAATTGCACATCATTAGAAATCACGCGGGTATTTTGGCAAAGGTACCCGCAGGGGCTATAACGTATCACCATACCCTAAGGCTTCGGATTCATGAGCTAATGGCAATAATAAATATGTTTTCAATACCGGGTGTATATCAACGTAACCCGAATATCGCATTTGCATTCAAATTATATTACTTAAACCTATGTATTTCACTCAGCCTTTGTGTTGACTTTTTAGCATGTTTTATCTCAGGTAACTAATGGCACGGAGTGGCGAGGACTTGAAGATGGAAAAACCGTTATCATTCAAATGTTGTATTTTAGATGTTGGGACCTCTCTTTTGTAAAAACTCTGATGAAATAATGAATGGTAACTTATTTTCAAAAATGACTCTTTTGATTCATTTTCTATGATTATGACTGTTGTACCTTTGAAGTAATACCCCAGATTAGCTTCCGCTGCTATCTGTAGGACTCTTGTTAACATCTTGTGAACTTATTGGTGTTCAAAAAGTGTTAGTAATGGAATGTGTCTTAATGAGATTTATTTATGGATCTCTTGGCTCTAGACTCGATTAGTGCGTTTTGGTTTTAGTAATCGAAGGCTGGAGCAGACTGCCACCTATTCAATATCAACTATCTCGGAGTGAGAAAGTCAATAGAAGTCGTGTGTATCTCCATGACAAATGAGACAAGTTTCTGTTGAGAGAAACCCGAATGGCTGGGGAGGGTTGTGCATTGCATCACTGGGTCCATGATGTCGTCTTCAATATCAGCAATCAACATTGTGATTCTAACAACATATGTATTAACCCGATTTCTGCCTAAGTTGTGTGGAGGGCTACTTTCTTTAGACCCTTTATCCATACATTTCTTTTTAATTCTTCAACCCCTTCAATGCTTACCAAGACGTCATTACTAACACCTTGTTGTGATTGTTCCAGTGTTAGCTCAATCTTAGTCGGCATTCTTCCCTTATACACATTCATCTCCAATCATACCTAAGGATGTCTGTTTCATCCAGATTCTTCATTGACGATAGAGTCCATAGATGAACTTTTTGATTTTCCAAGATGACAAATGTTCGTCAGTTCTGAGTTCAGGTTTTCTTGTACTTTGGGGTAAGCTGTGTAGCTTGTAGCGTAGAAGTCTATCGTTCCATGTGCTCAGGGTTTGGTCCAGCAAGAGCCACATGTTCTTTTCCAGGGCCTGAGTCTTCTTGCTTGGGCTCAAGGTTTGATCCAGCTAGAGCCTCATGTCCTTGTCCAGGGTCTGATCCAGCCTGGTTTTCAGTACGAACAGATATCCCTACTCCTGATGTGACTGTGGTCGAAACAACTTTACCTTGTTCTTTGTCAACTTTAGGAGCAGTGGCTTCTGTTCTACTTTCTGTTCGTTCTGAATCAGTTGTTGATGAAGATTCATGGACCACTTTCTCTGATGTATCATCTTGAGGTTGAGAAGAGGGTCCCGTTGTCGAATCATGAGGTGCTTGATCACGCCTTTGAAGGATAAATTGATTCGTAGTACTTTTCTTCTTTGACAGGTCTATTAGTGAGTGTGCGACTTGCTCTTCTGTTACAATAGCCTTTCCCTTTCCCTCAACATCTGGGAGTCTTTGTATTTCCTCAGCAACACGTTCACGGATAGCTACTCCTCCGACCGGTGCTTGACGTTGCGGTAGAAAGGAAGGATCCAAGCTAAGCTTAATTGCTCGTTCTAGGTCAGCATCAGCACCTTCACCTTCTCCTTTTTCTTGATGCGCATCTAAACTCAACTTCTTTGCTAGTTCGAGAGCAGGATCATCACCTTTCCTTGAGTAGCGTTCTTGGTTTTCTTGTTGAGCTTCATCTTCTTTACAACAAGCGAAGGCTTTCCCTTGCGAACTTTTAATGAGGAGGGATCTTGGAGGGTTTTTCTTTTTAAGAGACTTAGGTAGTTTAGATGAAGGTGGTTTTGTTTGCTTGACAGGTGTTGGCTTGGTTCGTTTGACTGGAGTGGGCTTTTTGGGTGGTGCACGCTTTGTTCCATGTTCAGATTGCTTGCTTGCACTCTCTTGTGGGGTTTTCTTCGTATTCTTTGCAACCATTTCTAGATATTTTGGATAGTACAAAGATTGTTGAATAGCTTCAGTAATCAAGGGTTTTGGGATTGCATTCAAAACATTATTGTTTCACGTTAGGGATAAACTTTTGAGATTTCCCTAGCGAAATATCATCTCCTGGAAGATGACGAGGGAGACTCAGGTCTTCTCATGTACATTGTTTTGGTGCTTCCCCAAATAGTAGATTATTCTCTTTATAAAACGCCTGTAAGGAATGAGGGGAGAGGACTTACATTTTCTTGGGTCTTTCAGACTGGCTTTTATGACTGGCCTTATGAGAGAAAAATGTTGGAATCCTTGAGTAAATTCTTCCCACAACAATTCTGCATGATCAATGTTAGTTTTTGTGACGATGCCCTACAGCATTTGCAGAACTGGGTGTCTGGGTTTGTCACTTCCAGATGACTTTCCGATTAAGCACTGGTTGATCAGGGAAAGAATTGCTCTCCATGGCTGATATACATAATTCACATGTATATTGGAGACAAATTCTACAGGTTCAAGGTAACCCCAAACTGATTCCACAAAGAATCAATCACCGTAGTCACAGTTAGGAGTAATTCAAATGGGTGAGTTGGGTCGACAAGAGTGATATCTAAGGCCTTTCTAAGAAGATCTGCACTTAGATTGAACCATTGTTCATCAACTTGACAGCAGTAAACTCCAGTCTTCTCCAGTCATACTTCATAGTGTTCAGAACTGCCTGAATGTAGATAGCAAGACACTAGCAGAGGAGAGGAAAGCTTGAGAAGTTGGTGTTACGCAGGCATGTCCATGATATCTAAATGCTGGGTCTTCTGTATCTTTTGTGCAATTCGAACAACCAGAATGCTTTTTCCGATTTGTAACCATTGCAGAGCGAGATAAATCTGTTTCATCTGTTCTTGTTGGTGCTTGAGCGGGAACATTTTGGTTCTGCATCGTATTATGCATAAGAGTATTACCAAAGGAGGACAACCTTGCAGAGAAGCAATGTTAGAAGAGGAACGTTAGGTCTGTTTAAGTCAAGTCATGCCGCGTGTTGATTAAGACAGATAATTAACTCTGTTGATGAATAGCAACACATATTAGGACACAAGTTGCAGGAATTATCCAACAGGATTAATTAATGTTAGCTAAGCCGGTGGGTGTTAGAAATGTAACTTGGTTCATTGGAATGGCCTCGGATTGATTGACGGGCTTAAATGGGTTTTAAATTTCTGGAAATAAGGGCCCAAACGTCCGCTAGTAGTTAGTCAAACCCCCGGCCCCCGTGAGGTGGATTGAGCAATTCCGCGTGAGGAAAGGCAACCAACCCGCTGAGAATATTTTAGTAATATGATCAATCGCGCTGTAAATTAAAGTTTGAAAGGTCGGGTTGATATTTTAATATTATAAATATTTGACCCATAACCGCTGGTTGGCAACAGTTTACCTTATGTGGAATAAAATAATACAAATTAGGGCAACCTCGCCTTCATCAAACGCCATGAAGCAACTCTCACAGTTAATAATAAATATTGAATTCGTGGATGGGGTTGACTTATTTTAATAATAACAAATAGAAAATTTCAATCAATAACCGTACCATTGCGGCGGTTCCTTTGAAATAATAAAAATATTATTAAAATCTAACCACACACAAGCATCTAAAGCAACTCGCATGATGAAAGATTACTTATGAATCAAAAACACATTTTATTTGGGAACCTAAACATACCTAAAGTATTCATATCTTTTTACGCATCAGATACACAACTAGAACTCCTTACCCAATCCAACGGCTTATGGACTTTCTAACAAGTTCAAAAACGGCAACTAGAATCGCATAGGGCTCACGATGTTTGCAAAATGGATTAATATAGGATATATATAATTGATCACAAGGAAATTCTCACACATTTCCCCTCAATCATCTAACAATTTATACACACATATTTATATTTTCGAACCTAGATACAAATTCTTAAGATTTTACTATTTTAGTATGATTCACTTCGATTTCCTTATGTTCTATAGATTAGAATAAAGGCATGAACAAAAGTTTGATTGATACCTTTGCGTGAAAAACACAGGAAATCGAAGATTGAAGGAGGTGTTCGTGGTGGCGAGTTGAGTTACGATGTGTGTGTGTGTGTGTGTGTTTATATTTGACCAGATTTGAACAAATTTGACCACAAAGAGCCATGCCTTAAATACCAATTCTTTGGAAATTGACAGATTCAGTCCCTAAGCTTTATATCTTCTTTAATTTCTTTGTCTAAGTATTTCTAAGGTTGTTCTAAGTTTGAAATTTGGCTAATTTGGTCCCTATTGATTATAAAGCTAGGAAACACTTCACAAATTGCATTAAAGTTCTCCTAATCAGCTTTAAACAACAGACATTTATGGACCTTTGAATTAAAATTAATTAACTACCCTGTAAATTTTTAACCCATTTAGAATACAAAAAATCATTTTTCACTTTTCCATAGAAGATAGAACAGGTTCAACTTGAGTGGTTATATATTAATAAAAGTACTGCTGGGAGTAAATGCGACGAAAATCCCTATTAGTAACTTATTAAACATAATAATTACCACTCTTATAGATTTTGACAATTTATACTCACACTTTCATAACATACAACACTCCTAAACCGCCATGGAATATCCTCCCAATCACTTCTTTTAGAAACCTGCGTGATGAAGTAAATTTTCAAATTCACTTTCCCCCTTAAACAATGACTCGTTTTCTATTGAAAGAGCTTGGTTAGTCATTGATGAGATGAAAATTTTACTTGAACAGCTGATACACCCACCATCGTTTTTAACACAATAATTTTGAAGAATCAATTAAGAAAAAATATTTGGTTAGAAAAAGAAGACTTCTCTTCTGAGTTAAGAATAATCATGAAGCGTAACAATTAATCCTCTGATGCATGGATATAATGTATCCATGCCTGGGGAAATTAATTACCGCGTTTGAGAACTGGGTTGCAATCTAAAGTAATTGCAAGCCATTTTGTAATTCCAAATGACTTAAAATATTTACTAAGTCCATTATTTTTTTTTATTTTTTTTTGTAAAGTATGTACAAAGGATACACGATGGCACTTTGTTTATTCATCCTCTCCTTCTTAAAGGCGTCTGAGAGTTTCTAGGGTCAAACTCTTCATGCCTAGGCGTGGAAGATGAAATTCGACGTTCTCTTGGTAATGCTTTTGTGAGAATGTCCGCAAGTTGATAGTTCATTTCCATGAAGTAAACTTTTCCACTTGCTCTCGGATAAAATGGTGACGTATGTCGATGTGCTTTGATCGAGAGTGATGGACATTGTTACAGCAAAGAGCAAGGCACTTTTGTTATACAGTACTGAAGGAATTTTATTGAATTCAAAATATGTAGTCTTTTAGCTGTGGGGTATCGATCTAAAGATTTGAGTTCAACATCCTGAATAGCGCAATGTATTCAGCTTGTTTGTAAATATTACTGTTGCTTCTTTTGCTTCTTTGATGACCAGCTAACCAATCTATCTCAAGAAAACTGAGAACTTCCAGACGTACTTCTTCTTGATCCTGACCATACGCATGATCGCATCTGCATAAGCTGTTAGTGTCATGACATTGTGTTTCGGATACCAAAGACCCATGTTAATGGTTCCTTTTAGTATCGATAAGACATGTTTGAGTGCTTTCAAGGTGCTTTTGGGTAGGTTAGTCCTGATATCTATCACACATGTTTACACGAATACAAGCGGGTCTAATGGCTAGTAAGGTACATTAGGGAGGCCAACCCTTCTCTCTAAATCGAGTTTGGTCACTGGAATCCCCAAGCGATCTCGTTCAGTTTTCAATCGATCCAGTTTCAATCGATCCACCATTAGTGTATCGACAGGGTCTGTAAGATCCATTCCATATTTCTTTAAGATTTCGAGAGCATATTTTGCTTGATTAATAAAGATGCCTTTGGGACTTTGAGAAACCTGTAAGCCTAAGAAAAATGACATTTGTCCCATCATTGACATCTAAAATTTTGAGTTCATCTCTTTTGAAAAAATGGTACAAGCAGTAGGATCAGTTGAGGCAAATATTATATCATCTACGTAGATTTGAAAGAGGAGAATATGTTTTCCTGTTTTGCGAGTGAATAACGTCGGATCCACAGCCCCTTTGAAGAATTTTGTTGCTATGAGGAACTTTGATAAAGTGTCATACCACGCCCTTGGATCCTATTTTAACCCGTAAAGAGCTTTCTTCAGACGATAGACGTGAGTAGGATGTTTTGGATCCTCAAAACCTTCTGGTTGGCTGACGAATACTTCTTCTTGCAGATCTGCATTCAAAAATGCAGTCTTGACATCCATCTAGTAGATGACCATGTTTTTACTGGCAGCATTTGCAATGAAGATTCTAATAGCCTCTATTCGAGCAACTGGAGCAAATGATTCTTCAAAATCGATATCCTCCTCTTGATGATATCTTTTTGCAACTAACCGAGCTTTATTTTTCAGTACATCACCATACTCATCAAGCTTCACCTTGTAGATCCACTTGAGAGCAATAACCATTACATAGACTGTGCGAGGTACTAATTACCATACTTCAAGTCGATCAAACTCGTGAATTTCATCTTGCATGGCTTGAAACCAGCAGTCTTCTATCATGACCATTTTGAAATTCCTTGGTTCGACTTTTAACAGTTTAGTATGGTAACAGCACCATAGAGCATCGGAAGCTAACTGTTTTCTGGTGGATACCGGGCGCGGAGGATTACTAACTATATTATCAAGAGGGTGATCTTTGGACCATTTTCTAAGATGAGATGGTGGTTGATTTGCTTGGTTGGGATCAACTATACTAACATCCCCTGATGATGACTGTGCAAAACCAGGTTCTCCAGTAACAGGGTTAACTGAGGGATGAAGGGTAGCTTGAGTAATTGGGGTATCTTCGATAGTGGGTCCAACTGCAACATCATGATGAATGACTGGAGGTTGTATTCCAGATGATGACGGTGAATAACTTGTTGACGGTGCATCTTGAGCAAATGTTGTAGACAGAGATGTACCTGGTGGAACAACTTGAGCGTTAACAGCAGTAGCAGAAGTTATTGGTTCATCGTCTCTAGTTACTTCAAAGTATTCATCGAACATAGGTTGAAATAATAACTCCAGATCTTTATCCGTCGATAAAACATAATTGGTTGCATGGACTTGATTAGGTATGAGTCCTGAACTGAATTGTCCAGGCGTCATCGACATAAGCTCGGGTCCTAAACTGATGTGTACAAGAGCCATTTCACCATTTCATACACATTAAGAGACCAAGTTAAACCGTATGGATCACATTTGATTCACTATTCTCCCCTTCAAAAATTTCATATGTAATTGCATATGAACGTTGATTCACTTAACGTTTGAACGAGCATGGGAAAATATGAAACTTCTTGATGAAAATGGACGAAAACAAAAAGATTTCTCTTCTTTCAAAGATAAAGCGCACTGAAGCGTACACTTTTCTTTCCTATGAGGATCGAGGCCTGAAGAGACATCCACTGACGCCATAATGATGAAGAACGAGGCCTGAACTGATGTGAACAGGCGTCATAATGATGAAGAACGAGGCCTAAACTGATGTGAACAGACATCATTATTTGATAGAAATGCATTACTCTCCATAACCCATGATAGCTCAAAAGTGATCATTTCTGAATCTAACTTTCCCGAGGAACTTTTTCACAAACTTCTTGAGCTTTGAACGATTCCTCATCATATGTTTTGAATAGCCCAAGTCCAGATACCAAAGGACAATCTGTACGACCTGCATTTAAAAATAGTCGAGTGTGGAGGGTTTAGAATTTTGGATCCCCAAATTTGGTTGGGGTCCTGTTGGTTAGCAGAAATAGTAGTACATTTCACAGAAAGCCTAGTTAAAGGGCACTATTTTCCTAAGAGGAACATCTTTCCTATGGGTCTTCAT